>CM019182.2:18124535-18143909 GCA_009739505.2 Apolygus lucorum
GAGTTCCATGCAATTAGGTAGGCAACCCATTAACGCTAAAAGATTTTATGGTTTACGACTCAAGATACCTAGAATCCTAGTCGAATAAAAAATGTCCGTTCGTCGAACGTACGCGGCACTTTCTTCAGTTCCATTGAACCGATTTTGATGAAATTTGGTAAGTACATAAATGGGATCCATTCGGGGTCTAGTTGTGGCAAGAAGATTTTGGTTAGTGTTAATCACTTTTAAGGAGTGGAAAGTGGGAATTGAAATTTTGAAAACACCTTAGCTCAAAAACTGTAGGTATAAAGGCATTTTTTAAAAATTTATTTTCCATTTAAAGCAATTAAAAGTTAGAATATAATTGATAAAAAATCGAATGTATCATAATACATACGACTTTCAGAGACGAATGAAACCACACAGAGCTCTTCAAAACCAACCATCGTTAAATGAGCGTTGATTGTGAAATGAATCAGATTTTCACGAGGCTCCTGCACTTGTGGACTCAAATGTTTAATTTATAAATTGCTATGCACTAGACCAAAACATACGTTATATGTAGACAGGTAGACACCACCCTTGGTCTAGTTTTTAGGACGTCCCACAGTAAGACTTGGGCGTCCTTATGCGATATCTAGGGTGAAGTTGGACAACACTCAACAGAAAAAAAAATAACCACACAGTAATCCGTTTTAGACCATTCTGAATCCAAATCCGCGAAAAAAAAACCATAGGTGTATGTCTGTGTGTGTGTGTGTATGTGTGTGTGTGTGTGTGTGTGTGACAAAATCTTGTGTCGTCTGCACAGGCCTTAGTACTCAACCGATTTTCCTGGTTCTTTTTTTGTTCGACGCGGAAAACTATCTAGTTGTGCACTACGTCGCCGGAATTTCGAATTTTGCCTTTTAAGGGGGGGAAGGGGGGGTTGAAGCTCAAAAAACGTGCGTTTGCGGGCAAAATCTTGTGTACTCTGCCCAGGCCTCAGTTCTCAACCGATTTTTGTGGTTCTTTTTTTCATCGACGCGAAAAACTATCTAGTTGTGCACTACGGCGCCGAAATTTTGAATTTTGCTTTTTAAAGGCCCAATCACACAGGACGCGTTATAACGCGGCGCTCAGGGAACGCGCGTTCTCCCCGACGTTTGGCGATATAGCTACGTCACACACATCGCGTTATATCGCGCGTCATTTAGGCCTAGAACCCAGCATTGTGATGGTGTACTCCATAGTGTTCTCCTCTTTCTGTATCTTCTGACTTTCACATAAAGCTATGATAACTTTTAGTGATTCTGATGAGGAAGAAGCTCATCTTTTATTAGTTTTATTAGACGGCAAAAATAGACGGCATTGGGTGCACCCAATCAATAAAAAGAGACAAGATTTTGGGGAATACCACCGTCTATGTCGGGAGCTGCGATCACATGAGGATCGTTTTGAACTTCTTGAATGAGAGCTTCTGTATCCTCACTCATCTTGAAATAAACTCCTTGAACAACGAGGATAACGCCCTCAAAGCGCGTTACTTTTGTAAATTTTTACAACCGGAACGCGTGACGTCGCGTTACTGAAAGTATCGCGGCGTCTTAACGCCGCGTGTGTGGCGGGGATGATGCAACTGCATTGCATACAACTGTAACGCCGTAACGCGACGTTACTCGAACGCCTAACGTCGCGTTATAACGCGTCCTGTGTGATCGGGCCTTAAGGGGGGGAAAGGGGGGGGTTAATGCTTAAAAAACGTGCGTTTGCGGCCATAATCCTGTAAACTCTGCCCAGGCCTCAATTTCCAACCGATTTGTGTTTCTTTTTTGTTTGACTCAAATAACTTCCGAGTTGTACATAATTTCACCTGAGTACCAAAATTCGCAAGGGGAGGGGGCAAGTGGGGGATAATATTCATAAAATATCCGATTTTTCAATATTTCGGTTCCTATACTGCTTACTAATTGTACCCAAGCTTTGAAATTGAGGAAAAATTCTCATTATAGCTCCGTATTTTCATGAATTATTCTCTGTACCACCATGGAACTAATAGTGGTGCCACCGTGGTGCCAGAACACCATAAACCGCATATTTCGTGTTTTTTTTCTTTTTTTTTGTGTTTCACCTTGAATACGGATGTGAACCTCGACGGACCGCCTACTAAACCTAATAGATGAAAGTTCAATGTTGCGACGTATTCCCGCTTTGGTGCCAGACTGGCACCATTGGTGAGGGATGGGGGGGGGGGGGGTGAACTCGAATTCGCATGTTGGGTATCGTAGATCATGGATTTTAAAATGCTCTTCAGATTCGAGGCTCCCATGCCGCTAGAAATGTATTGTTAGATAATGGTGAGGGGGGGGGGTCACTATTTCTTGCCTAAACTAATAAACCAAATTACATCCATGTAAGGGTTTATTTGACTTCCCCCTCCTAATCAGAAGGGAAAGTCAATTCCTACCTTTTGTTGCTGCACCTAGCTGCAAAGTGGGAAGTAGGTGACGTGAACAGATAAGCAACAGATATGCAGATATAAATAAAAGTTATTTATTGTCTATAGTTAGTTATTTCACCGAACCGAACCTTATTTCCCGACTGCCTTTTTTCCTCTTTCGTCGTGCCTTCTGATTTTTTTTCCCAGGTCAGCTCTGACCTGGTTTTGTTTTATGCTTGTGTGAGAGGTTCCTTCTCACAATCCAGTGAAACAGTTTTATCGCTTACCAACTGGTTAACTGATCTAATGCTTGTCCAATGGGACGTCCCCTGGAATGCATGCATTACTAAACAATATGTTTGTACTAAGGGCATTTTTTTGCACTCCTATGGAATGACTGTGAATTTGGGTTGAGATTCTGTTCAAGCTTAGAGGTACAAGAGGGCTGTTCGGGAAAACTGCTCGTCCGCGATAGGGGTAGGTAGGTACCTAGTACCAGTGACCTAGCTCTCAGGTTGACAAATTGTCAATAGGGTGTGCGCCTAGGTAGGAAAAACTGTTAATTGTTATTTTTAATCTAAGGTAGACCTCATTCTGAGAATTTTGGTACCAACCGCAACCTTCTAGCGTGTGTAAATCTTTTCCCATGAATTTTTAAAGTTTCGACCGTTTATGACGTCACAGTTGCCTGGGGGGTCCCGCCCAGGCGAGAGGGGCGCGTGACGTCATAAACGGTCGAAACTTTGAAAAATCATAGAAACAGATCTACTCACGCTAGAAGGTCGCGGTTGGTGCCAAAATTCTCAGAATGTAGTCTACTTTCGATTAAAAATCTCAAAAAAGTCAAGGCGCGCCCCCCATTACAGCGTCATTTGTCTACATTACAAGGGGCTGGTGTGTGCCTTCAGTAAACCAATCATACATTTAATCATAATTACATATTAAAATCATCTGTACGAATAAATAATAATTTAGACAATGAGAATTTAATGAATTGTCAGTAATTTGCGATCATTTTGTTCCTAGCTACTGATGTGAAAACGTCTTTGAACGCAAACTCCATCGAGCTGTACGATTTGATGAAACCACAGCTCATGAACTTCATGAGTAAAGAATTAACGAACTACATGAACGTTGTATTGGCTTCGGCTCCCATTGAAGACATGGTCAGAGGACTGAATATGCGAGATTGGAAGAAACGATAAAACAATCTTGCTGATGATGAAGTACCTGGTAGGGTTAAGATGGAATTCTGGGTTGCAGACGAATCCATTATTCGATATCAAATTTTCAAATCTATACATTAAGTAAGAAAGGTGTAGCGCAGTAACTCACATATGCAACATATTACTCAAGAATCTGTGCCATAATTATGTTTTGTGATGATTAAACGTATGTAGCTGCCTCCGTTTTATCAAGGAATTGTGAATGTGAAAAGCGGTCTTTATTATCTGTTCAATCGAAACTTCCTTAATTTATTGTAATCAATTTTTTTTAATTGGTCTAGACCATCTTTTTGGCGGAAAAATAAATCAATTTTCCCTCAATGAGTTTTTCAGTGGAACCTTCTTTTTGGTTACCTAACTAGACAGTAGGGATGAAGGAAGAGGGGATCTTTGGCTTAAAATGCACAATGTAACACTTCTCAATGAGCGTAGCGATAATTATCTCATACTTTCAAATAAAAGTAGATTCCAGCCTACTATTTTTTATTCCAACACAAAATTCTGGGGACCCCTCCTCGCCCAGTTTGGCGTCATCGGTGCACGCAACTAATTAAAGAAAAATAGAATAAAAGCTACCTACTCATCGAAGGAAAATGCAGTTGGAGTCTAAATTTTGAGGATCGAATTTACTTTAAAAATATAACTTGATTTGGGAGTATCGCTAATTGTTGGGTGTGTCAACAGCGCAATACTATCATCCCATCCCTCTTTCCTCCGATCCTCATAATTTCCGTCATTACCCCCAATTCTACAACTAATAACGTTGTTTTCCCGAGTACCCCCCCCCCCCCCCCCGGTTCTGATAGGACTCGTATGTGGGCCAAGCTTCTTGAAAAACCAATAAACCCATAGACAAGACTGCGATCTCAATGTACAGAAGTAAAATTCAGATTTTGAGGCTTGATTAAAGAAACCTTCCACGGAAATTTTAGTTCAGCTTATAAGATCAAAATTAGGAAAAACTCGGAAACTTGAAGTGAAAAAAAAAAAAAAAAAAAAAAAATCAGCTTGTAATTGGAATTCCCTGTTGCAGAAAATTCGTCTGAATTACGTCAATGATAATAAAAAAGAATAGTTTGTTCTGTTAAATCACTCCACGAAATAATTCAAATTTCTCAAAACTATACAACCAAATTTATATACAGGATGTTTCACCCAACATGAAGCGTAAAAAATTTCGACCAACGCTATTCTTGATGATTTTTCCTCTTGAAATCTTGGTCTTCCTCAAAACGGACGATATCCTGTGATGCAGCTTCAAAAAATGATGAAAAAACATGTGCCACACTCGGGGTTCTCCAAAACCTAATTTTTGTGCAATTGTGGAGTTGCGCGTGGAGTTAGAGCGTTCAAAAATCCAGGTTGCGCGCAATAAAAAAATTGGTTCGGCTATGAATTTTTCATGAAATTTGACGCAGAATCCGAATCTGTAATAAAAAAGGCCTTTTTTTTCAAATGGAACCCTCCTTTTTTATTACAGATTCGGATTCTGCGTCAAATTTCATGAAAAATTCATAGCCGAACCAATTTTTTTTATTGCGCGTAACCTGGGTTTTTGAACGCTCTAAGTTGCGCAACTCCACAATTGCACAAAAATTAGGTTTTGGAGAACCCCGAGTGTGGCACATGTTTTTTCAACATTTTTTGACGCTGCATCACAGGGTTTCGTCCGTTTTGAGGAAGACCAAGATTTCAAGAGGAAAAAGTTAGTGTCAATTGTGCGCAAGTATTTTGCGCGAAAGCATTTTTCCTGAAATCATGAAGAATAGTAAAATACGCTGTATTTTGGGGAAATGAAGGGGGTGTAACCTTTTCGTGAAACACCCTGTATATATAAACTCATGTAAAATTTGATAGGTTTCTGACTAGTCGAACGTAAATGGAGATGGATAAATGACCGAGCTAGTCTTCAGGTTTTTGTTTCTTTATTCACGCGACGTTTCTGTCATGGATCAGGACCCTATTGATGCGTGGCATCTACAAAATTACGATGTCACCCATCACATTTTTGTAGATGCCACACATGAATAGGGTCCTAATCCAGGACAGAAACGTCAAGTGAATAAAGATACAAAAAAGAACCATACATGTTTGTGGATGGGTGTCTTCAATGTAAGCACATCATGGTATTATGAGGTAAGTGGAGGAAGAATGAATGAAAACAAGTGATAGAACACGATATTTTACTTTAAAAAATGCATCACAAAAATAAATACCTAATTAAAAGAGGAAAACCACAACGTTATATCTTTGCATGGTACCTAGAGCGTTGTTGTAGGTAAGTACTTTCAATTTAAAATTAGGTAAAAATCTCTTTATCTAAAAGAAAATTCATGTTGAAATTTCTCGTTATTGTCAGTCCAAACTGCCATAAACTATGTCTCCAATCGTAATAAACCGACTTTGATATGATATAAATCACTAACTTTCATTATCAATTTCTGACACAAGAAAATGTTTATGATATAATAGTATATACCTAACAATGAGTAGATACGAATAAGGTAAAATTCAATGATCCGGCAAGAACAGTAAATGCAATGACTGTTTTCTTCTTGTTAGAATATTGTGAGAATAGATAAAATTGGCGGAGAATATCGTCCATCTGATTTCAACTCGTTAAAAAGTATACCATAAATACTCGACGACAGAAATGCTAGTTAAGAAATCGAGGCTGCACCTACTGGCACGCAAAAATTCTACCTACAGGTAGACAATTTCATAATTAGGTACTTTGAACTGTTTCTCTTTCAGCTGCCAACTTCCTAGCCTTTTCCCTCCGAGTTTTGATAAGGATTCCGTGGCCCGAGCAGTCCTTTTCTTCAACGAAGCATTTGTTACGGCAACAGGTTTTGCATAAAGCAGATTCACATTTCAATCCCTGGATAACAGACATAAATGTACATGTAGAAAGGTAATCGATATTTCTCCAGAACACACTTACAACCTACTAATGACACACGTAACAACATAATACTTAATATATAATTTAGAAAAAATTTACTTCTCTGAAGGGTTTCCCAGTAACTTCGCTCCCACCACTTATTTTCTATAACTGTGTAGGTAAGAAGAAGAATTGGTCCAACGCTAGTCTTCATAATTGTTTACATAGAATTCAAAAATGACAAAATTGCGCTGCGCGCAATTGCGCAAACAATGTCGACATTGTTTTATCAAATAGGAACCCCCAATTTTTATTGCAGATTCTGATTGTACGTCGAATTTCATGAACATTTTACTAGGACAACTTTTTTGGTTTATTATTTTCAATAATAAACCCTTTCGAATCGATCATGGAAAAAAAAACTTTTCGACCCCCCCTCAAAATTCATTGGTTTACGATTCAAGATACGTAGAATCCGAAAATCCAATAAAAAATGTTCCGTCCGTCCGCCGTACGCGGCACTTTCCTTAGTTACCTTGATCCGAATTTGATGAAATTTGGTATATGGGCTCCATTTTGAGTCTAGTTGTGCTTCGAAGCTTTCGGTTGATGTCAGTCACTTCTAAGGAGTGAAATTTAGGGTTGAAATTTTCAATATTGCCGTAGCTGGAAAACTATCGAAATAAAAAGATTGTTTTTTCACTAATTTCAAATAGTATTGAATTTTTAGATTTTTTTACCACCCGGAGCTACGTAGGACAAACCGTTCGCTCCCCACGAGAACTTAAGGTTCGGACTTACGATAAATCAGAAACACGGGCATGAATCGCAAATGAGGCCTAATCTCCGTTCAAATTTTAGCTGACCATCATGCAATCGTTGCAATCGTTGCTATCGTAGAGGCGTCTGGATCTCCAGCGGCTCGTCCTCGACACAAGCTCTCACAGCGGCCTTCCTGCTAACTCTCTTATCTCATTCCACAGAGTACTGGAGACAAGTCTCACGCTCAATTTGAGTTTGTGTCCTACTAGGGAGGAGGCTATGGTTGAGCATAAAATGTTGCCAATGAAGGAAAATCAGGCATACTCGGGAAACTTAGCGAGTGGATTATCACTTTCCATGTTATTTTTTAGGCTGAAACCATTGAAAACAGTCCCGGATCATCACCTGGCAAGCTGTAGGTACTTTAGTGGGGGAAACGGCACTTAGCGTTCAAAAATCTTCTGAACGGCCCACTGCTCCAGGTTTGATTCCGTTGATTGATCTGTTGATTGATAAACCCACTCAACCCTAATTGGCAGCGTTTTCTCAACCGTGATGATGATGATAATAATAGGTAGGCAGGTACCTAATAATAATAATAGGCGGTGCATGATGAACTTCGGTGAGGTCTCATCAATGGTTGGAGGTAGGTAGTCCAGGTAAATACAAAATTCTGGCAATTACCTTTTTTGTTCGGATGGATTGCTGTTATGAAAAACATTTTTTTTACAACAATATGAATCATTCCCGACTTAAAATTGATTTGCAAAGACAGAAAAGTCGAGAATGTTTTTCTCCCGAAAACGTCAAAGTCCCACCGCCTTCCGAGTTTAGTATGGGACGAACGCTGTTTTAATTTAATATCTCCTGAACCACTTGATCTCTCACCTTGAAACTTGGTGAGGATGTTGGGTATATAGAGAGGAATGGATTCCAATTTCCCAGGGCGGCCGTCAGGGACGGAGGGGAGGGGGAAATGTGTTTCGCGATTATCAGGTTTCCGGGAAAAGTGGCAAAAATGGGTCAAGGAGGGGGTCTCTCACTTTGCATCTATTTTTCCTAGATTCCTGGATCAAATCCCCCCCCCCCCCCCGTCCCCTGACGGCCGCCCGACCAAATCTGGCTTTGCTATCCCCCAGAGAAACTATCCAGGAATCTAGGAAAAATAGTTGCAAAGTGAGAGACCCCTACTTGACCCATTTTTGCCACTTTTCCCGGAAACCTGATAATTGCGAAACACATTTCCCCCAACCCTCCGCCCCTGAATTAGGGCATTTTGAATTCCCGGCATTGAATTAGGGCATTTGGAATTCCCGGCCGCCCAGGAAATTTTGACATTAGGAATCTATTCCTCTCTACATATCCAACATCCTCACCAAGTTTCAAGGGGAGAGAGCAAGTGGTTCAGGAGATGGTTCAGGAAAACGCCGTTCGCCCAAACTAAACTCGGAGGGAGGGTGGTGTGACTGACGTTTTCCGGGGATGCAGCGAGCAATAGGTGAGAGAAACCCCCTTCTTCACCCTTTTTTTGAAAAACTCCTTTAACATTTTTTGAAAAATAAACCTTTCACTCCTTTAACATTTTTTGAAAAATCCCCCCCGCCCCCTGATGGTCGCCCGACCAAATCTGGCTTAGCTATCTACCATAGAAATTATCAAGGAATCTAGGAAAAATAGTTGAAAAGTGAGAGACCCCCTCCTTGACCCATATTTGCCACTTTTTCCGGAACCCTGATAATCGCGAAACACATTTCCCCGTCCCTGACGGCCGCCTGAAGAAATTGGAATCCATTCCTTTCTACATATCCAACATCCTCACCTCCTAGTTCTTAAGGAGAGAGAGCAAGTGGTCCAGGAGATATAAAATTATAACTTCGATTGCTGAACTAAACTCGAAGGGCGATGGGATGTTTTCGGGAAAAAAACATTCTCGACTTTTCTGTCTTTGCAATTCAATTTTAGGTCGGGAATGATTCATATTGTTGTCAAAAACAATGTTTTTCATAAAAGCAATCCATCCGAAAAAAAAAAGTTAATGCTAAACCGGGTGGAAGTGGAGTTGAGGAAAAAGTGAGAAACAGACATGGAGATCTCTAGTAGGTAGGATACTCTAGTAGAATACTAGGTCCTTGGAATCAGAGGAGATACGAGAGTTAGCAGGAAGGCCGCTGGAAGCGCTTGGGTCGAGGACGAGCCGCTGGAGATCCAGACGCCTCTGTTGTTCGTTTCTTCGAGTTGTACTAGTTTTGCGTCCTTAGCAACCAGCAATCGAATTTCCTAATAATTGGGGTATAATAATGATTCCAAATAATGCCTGTTTCTTCGAACTTAGTGTGAAACGTTTATTTCTTCCAAACAAACTTGATTGTGAAGTAGGTGTGTGGTAGGTAGGAAGTAACTATGGCTAGTAGGTAGTGTGGGTAGTAAAGCCGTGTTCTTTGCAGACGAGTGATCTATACAGAAAAATGATAAACCTTTGTGTATTAATTTGTAGCGTTTAAACCGGCTATAGTGACTTGCTGTTTTTTGAACGCTTGCGACCCGCTCAGCGAGCGCTAAAAAAATGGATTGTGCCAAAATTGAGATGCAGGTAGAACTTAAGTGTGGCACATTACTTAGCACTGTTTTTCTACGCTGAATCGAGTGGTGATATCCCTTTCTTGAGTTGATTTCATTTTACCGCACTTACAGCCGAATAAATCACTTTTTGAGGAGGAAATCATCGATTTTTTTAATGAAAGGTAATAAATTAATACCAAAAATGTGTGAAAAAATCGTAAAATTTATAAAATTGTAAAATAACAAGTAACTTCAACATATCACAAACCTTTTCAAAAAATGTTTAGTCTTCCAAAAACATCCTATAAATAACTAATAATAAATCGATGATTTCCTCTTAAAAAGTGACTTGAAATGAAATCAAATCAAGAAAGGAATATAACCACTCGATTCAGCGTAGAAAAACAGTGCTAAGTAATGTGCCACACTTGAGGTCTACCTTCAACTCAATTTTGGCACAATCCCTGGGTTGTGGATCTTTGAGCGCTCGCTGAGCGGGTTGCGCGAGTTCAAAAAAAAAAAGTTGTCCAAGTAAAATGTTCATAAATTATAGAATCATAATCTGCAATAAAAATGGGGGTTCTTACTTCAACTTGCACAAAATTGCGCAATTTTTTCGTTTTTGAATTCTACGCAAAAAATTATGAAGAAATTATTAGCGTTGGTCCGATTTTTTTTTCGTACACAAGATCGTAGTTACTGAGACACCCTGTATTGTCAAAAAACAGCATTTCACGTGAAATTGCATTTTAAATGCCTACACATCATAGCTTGGTTAATCAATAGGTCAGTAGCTGCAGTCATATTAACAAGTTATTTCAGAATATTAAGAGCAGTACGATCCAAAACTGTATGTACAGTGGGTAGAAGGAACTTATCAGGAGACAACTGAGAACCACTGGTTCATGAAGAGTGGGTAGTTAATATAGGAAAAGGTGTATAAATATTATCTACTTAATTTACCATATTATCCACTGATATTTTGGCATAATAATACTCCCCTCCCCGATGCGAACCTTCTTAATTGCCATTGCACCCACTCGAACTAGCAAAACAAGTAGAATTCCTCATATTTCCCCATTGTTCTTATTTGTGTATTTTAGGCTCAATAAGAAATTCAATACTGATTCAGAATATACCATATACCTACGTCTCAACCATTTTTTTTCGAAAATTAAAGTCATCTACTTATTTTTTCCATCATATTGCCGTTTGGTTGTAATCGGTTATTAGCTGTAGAATATGTTTTTTTCTTGTTTCTACCACGAGTTAATCATCTACATAAAAGAAAAAACCTCAAACGGAAAATACCGTTGGTAGAGAGAAAACGATGTACACAAAGGAGAATGAATAAAATAATCTCAAAATAAAATTTTACCATAGGATTAGGGCACCGGGAACATATAGCCACCTCCTTTCTACTATGAGGAGTCCGTAATTGGTTGTTTTCACCACATCGATTGAGTTTTTTCATTTTCTTCTTGGAAATCGCAGTATCAGCGCTTTCTGTACTCCTTTTCCCTGTGGTGTTGTTTGCAGTAACGTCGTTCTGGAAATGAAAAGCCGTACGTTTTTATGAATCACTAAAAGAATCATGTGATGCACAGTCTCGAGTTTGCTCAGAATGTGAACCAATCAATAACAAATTTTTCATGTGTCTACATTCGGTTCTCTACTCGATCGAGAACGAGATCCATAATAAAGACGTATGCTAAGTGGGTGAGGCACATAGCTTCCTCGTATCCATAACACGATTGTATTGGTTCCAAATGGGAGAATTTCAAGACTTCAATCTCGTAAATACCTACAACTTTGATCAAATTTAAAGAGATTCTCTTTTAACGTATTCTATTTTAACTTTAACGATTTTTTAGATGATCGGTTGGAAATGAGACTATTTCAAGACTCTAACCAAGTACCTATCGATAAACTTTATCGAATTTGAAGACTCTATTTTAACTCCCCTCAACTAATTTAACATGCAGGATGTTTGTAAGAACTATTAGGGGTGATTGATCAGTAAGGATATTAGAACCACCCTCCATTTCCATGCCGAGAGATTTCACTTCAGACCGAGTAACTGATAAGCATTAATTCTTGTATTGCTGTATAGAAGAATGAAGAGAGTCCGATTTTCCACGCATTTGTCATAAAATTGTCCCTCAAGTGACATATTATGAAATTTTTGAAGATTCTGTCGAAGTTTGAACTATTCCTTCTGTGTTTGTAGGTTGATATTTCCATAACAATGAAGGTTTGACCACGTTGTAGACAGGCAAATGTTTTATAAAGTAATTTGTCTCTACAATTATAATCAATGAACTAACCTCCTTTTCAATTTGTGTGGCAACCGATTTGATCGACTCCATTTTCTTTAAATGTTCTTCCGGTGACATGCGAACGTACGGTTGGCACAACCATGGCGGCAAACTCAAATCGTAACCTGAGAAAATGTTAATTTCAAGTGTGAACTTTGTTTCTGCGGACTGTATAAACAATAATTTTTCATGCTCCAAGGAAATTTCCTACATGTGTAATACTTGTATAGGTAGTTAATGAAATGTGGTCTTACCATTCACATCTCCAGACCATAGCTGCAGCCCTTCGTGGTAAGGGAGAAAACGCTCACGCAACAAAAGAACGGCTTCCCGAAAATCATCCAGCTTTGATCCTTTAGCTATAATATCCCGTATTTGAGAATTCTCCTTCAAAGCTAGACTGTATAAAACAAAACCAAACGTGTTACACATGTAGCAAACTGAAGCTCGTTAATATTTGCTATCATGTTATGCTTGATTAGACCGCTAATGATACATTATTTTGAATGATTAGAACGATCCTAATACTGCAGATCTTTTTGGGCATTCATTCGGTTATTTTTAGATTTCTGATTTTTTTCCATAGCAAAATATACATTAAGTGATCTGACTAGACATTCTAATTTTAAACAAGAACAGGTTTTTTCTATTGTAGAATATTTAAAAAAAAATGAAAATCTGGTTTTCTATTGTACAGCATTCTGTAACTTATCTGTGCGTTTGGGAACAAAAGCGTACAAATCCACGGAACTTCATTTTACAGAAGCCATAGTATGTTTGAATCCATCAAAGCATACGACAATTTTTGATTCTTCGGAAGTATACCTTGCTGTTACTAGGCGAGAATTTATCACGAAAAATTTAGACCAATTCAACTTGTTTCTTCACCAAAACACAGCCAAAAAACAAAATTTTCTAACCGGTTTTAAAATTGAAAAGGTGTTTATTCGTTTTTGAAACTAAGTCCGGTGCAAATATAAACTCTTTTAAACTTGAAAATTTAAAACACTTTTAAAATTGAAGAGGTGTTTATTCATTTTTGAAACTAAGTCCGGTGCAAATATAAACTCTTATCCAGAAATTACCCTAAACACCTTACTTAACCCTTCTTATGCCATTGAACTTTGATAACACTTTTGTATTCCATTTACTTGTATTTCATTGGGAAAAGTGTTGCATAAAACACGATTTTTAAACATTTGACTCCAATATAAAAGAAGTACTTGAGCTTCAATTTGGTCTGGTTGTGGTCTGAAACTTTTGATTCCATTTACTTAAATAGTTCTTATGGAAGCAAAATAGAGCGAGAAATTTACGAAATTCAAAAAAAAAAAAACGTCTGCCAAGTGGGTGTGGCACATAGCTTCCTCGTATCCATAACCCGATTATATAGATGATCCGATGCATAGTAGTTAATCTGAAAACACCAATCTCTAAGTACCTTTGACTACCCTCATAGGGGACCATCTACACGCTAATCTGGACAATCTTAGAAAATTTCATCAAATTCGGACGAAAAATGTAAGTTCATCAAAAAAAATCAAAAAATTTTTAGCTTGACTAGGATTCGAACCTGGGACTCTTGAGTGGGAATCTAGAACATTGCTGACTGACCTATCAACGGGATGGTTGAAAGGGGTTTGAGATCCTCACCTCACACGCCACTGTTACGGCTGTTACAAGGATTTTACGTTTGCGCATGCGTAGAGGCTACTGTAAATTTTAAGGCCTTGATTTTCATTGGGGACCATCCACAACCTAATCCGCGTAATCCCTGAAAATATCATCGAAATCGGGTAGAAATTGTGGAAGTTATGTCTGTTACAAGGAATTCACGTTTGCGCATGCGCATCGGCTACTATCAATCCGGGGGTGATGATTTTCATAGGGGACCATCTAAACTCTAATTTGTAACATCCCTGAAAATTTCATTGAAATCGGATGGAAAATGTGGAAGTTACGGCCGTTACAAGGAAATTCACTTTTGCGCATGCGCAGTCGCTTCTATCAGTTCGAGGATGATGATTTTCATAGGGGACCGTCTACACACCAACCCGCACAATCCCTGAAAATTTCATCGAAATCGGATGGAAAATGTAGAAGTTATGGCCGTTACAAGGAATTCACGTTTGCGCATGCGCAGTCGCTTCTATCAGTCCGAGGATGATGATTTTCATAGGGGACCGTCTACACACCAACCCGCACAATCCCTGAAAATTTCATCGAAATCGGACAATAACTTCGTATAGTTATGCGCGTTACAAGGAATTCATGACAGACACACAGACACACAGACACTGAACCAAAATTGTTCAGAAAGGTCTAAAACGCAAAACGCGAGTGGAAATTTTGATTTTGGAGAACTTTTTTTTCGTCCTTGAAAAGTGAAAACAAAGCTTCCGCTACCTTGGTAGACTCGGAAGCAAAATTTGAATATAAGGTATTGTTTGTTCAATTCAAGATAGAATTTAATTGTTAGAATCGAATGAAACCATTCAGCGCTAGGACCAACCGTTCGTTAGCTTTATCAGAAATATCAGCCACTACTAACTTTCTATCAGCCAATAGAAGCCTCGAGTTACACCGTTACACTCGTTCGGGAGCTAGGAAGCGGCTGTTGAACAGGCAAAATGTCATCCGAATTCAAGATATTGGGCTAAAATAGTACATTATTAGGACAGATTGATTAAAGGTGTTGTGTAAATAAAGCCTTATGTAAATCTATAAAATCGCCCGTTTTAAAGTCTTTATGGAATAAACAATTTGTGCTAAAAAACAACCAACGATGTACTAATGAACGTAGAAACGTAATGAAGAAACGAGGGATTCATAACTAGTGTTATTGGGACACTTATGAAAACGCACTTTGATGAAAACTCACTTTATCAAGTTACTCGTACTAATCTGAACTTGTGAAAAATTCGAAAAATTTACATGAAATTTTCAACGCCGTATGCAAATAAGTAAGCTTACAGATGGTGGAAAATCTTGAAGAGGTGCCCTCTGACATAAGAGGTAGGGCAGGGGAACTGTTGAACGAGATCCAAGTACTCGAGAGCGGGCTCCCACCCAGGAGGATTGACGCCTGCAAAAATGAAAGGATTGCAGAGGTTTCCTTCCGCACTCATAACTCCGTTGCACCCAGTTGCTTCTATGCATCTCAGCGCGTCTTCTAGACATTGGATGTTTCCATTGGCCAATACTGGAATTTTAACGTTCTCCCTGAAACGAATAAGAAAATTCCAGATCAAGGAAAATTTCTGTTTCCAAAGACAGTAGAAGAATGATTGTTTCCCGACGCATAAAGATCCGGCCGTTCGCTCCAAAGAGGGAATTGAAGGTTGAACAAAAAAGGGAATCTCTCGTTCTTTATTGGATTCCTATTATTTTTTTCAAATTTATTCTCGAGTAAATGAATAAATTAGAATTCTTCATGTTTTTTAAAAATCTATTGTCTTAAATAGTGATGTCAGGAGTGCGATAGACAATAAGTCGACTCTGATTTTGTTTTATTAATTTCAATAATGGAGATATTAACACCCTCAAAATTTGATGATATACGTTTCAAAGTACGTGGAATCTGAAAATCGAATAAAAAAATGGTCGACGAGGCACTTTTCATAGTTACTTGAGACCGATTTTGATGAAATTCGGCATACATGTTGTCCCATGTAAGGACCGAAAAACTGCAGGAGTCGATTATACTTTTTCCGAGAAAATTTCCTACTTTTTCTCTTTGTTGGTAGGGGTATTCTCCCCCGTGGTTTTTCAAGTGCCTTATCACTAAAAACTGCGCAAAGATCTCAGCTTTCCAATGGTATAATCAAAAATTATTTTACAATCGAATTTCAGGGAGAAATTTGTATTTGAACTCGGAAAAACGTGCATTTTTTCAGCGAAATCGACCGTTCGACGTGAGGAATCCGGGGTTTTCACCGCCGCGCTCCTCCCAAGCAACGAGCAAGCAGTCGATTTCGCTGAAAAAATACACGCTTTTCCGCGTTAAAACATATTTTTCCCTTAAATTCGATTGTAAAATATTTTTGATTATACCATTGGAAAGCTGAGATCTTTGCGCAGTTTTTGAGGATTAGGTACAAAGAAAACCATGGGGAAATAAAACCCTAACAATCAAAAGAAAAAATAGGAAATTTTTCCAATTTGACAAAAAATACTCTTCAACTTGATTTTTCACCCCAAAAATAGTATTTTGTTGGCACTGTAAAGATGGGAAATTTGACGGCCTTTCCTACGGTGCTCTTATTTTTACATATTTATGGTAATTTTAGTAGATATAACTCGAACATGGGAAAAATAGCTTTAAATTTAAAAAAACTTGGAAAAACAAGGGGTTAAAACAAAATTGCTAAAAGACACTTTCTCACTTAAATTAGTTGTAGAATCGACTCCCGAAGTTTTTCGGTCCTTAACATGGGACACCCTGTATAGGCTCCATTTTGGGTCTAGTTATCTAGCTTTTGGTTAGTGTCACTTCTAAAGGGTGACAAATAGGAAAAATTCTCCAATTTAAAATAGAATTGGATTTTTAGCATTTACTGAGAACACTCTCCTATGTAGGAACAACCGTTTCCTCCCTTTGAGGACCTAAGGGCTGGACTAATAA
This sequence comes from Apolygus lucorum, assembly GCA_009739505.2. NCBI lineage: Eukaryota > Metazoa > Arthropoda > Insecta > Hemiptera > Miridae > Apolygus > Apolygus lucorum. The sequence goes on from CM019182.2 coordinate 18,141,310, forward strand.
TAAATCAGAAACACTAGTGTTAATCGCAAATGACTGTTCACTGAAGAAAATTGTTCGAAAATGAATGAGAATATTGTTCGTTTATTTGAATAGAGTTCCTTGTACTTAATTGTGCATCCTTAGCAACCAAGAACCAAATTTCGTAATGAAGGCACCTACAACCCAGTAGGATTGCTATGTTATTGCTGGTAGGTACTTTCTGTCCGAATGAAGTTGATAGATGACCTTGCGCGATAGTATGGTTGGTAGGCACTAATAATGAAACGACCGCATTCTTTGCAGACAGATGATCCGTACAGTAAAATAATAAACCTTTCTATGATAATTTGCAGTGTTTTTTGGTAGCTAATAAAAGTGATTAATGGTTATGTTCTAACCACTCTCCTGAAACTGGTCAGAAACACTTCAGGTCAGTGATAAAATCGCTGCTACGATTGATTAGGGAATACTGCATGACGGTCATTCAGCAAGAGGTAACAAAAATACCATAAATACGTTAATAAATTGCTCATTTGTTTTTATTTTATTTTGTTTTTTAGGTGAAAATAATGGAACTGAAAAACTCACTATTCACGATCATGTTCTAACCACTAGATTGAAATTAATCAGAAACACGATAATGAATTATCTTCAAAACGCCTCGCGGATTAAAATTCAACTATTATTTACATTCAGTTGCCAGTGCTTTTTGATTATAAGTAGAAATTTGTTCAAGTAGCTCGGCGTAGGTACATTTCTATGAATCACTAATTCCATTAATCTACGATTAATGGATAAGATAGTAATGTTAAAATCATTCTCAAATAATTGTCTGCAGGTGCTTGAATTTGTTGAATTTCCTATATCCCACCTACCTTACTGCCTTGATGTGGTTCCAACTCGCTATGCCAGTTAGTGGTCCTTTTTGCTCTCGAGTTCGACCGTGCACGGTGAGCATACTACATCCTGCACTTTCCAACATCTGCGCGTACTGGACTGTTTTTTCAACGCTTTCAAAAACACGAATTTTACAGGTAACAGGCACTTTTAGGTTTTGGCTCAGGGTTCTCACTGAAACAAATATTTAAAAAAACAAAATTATATTAATATGGCAAAGTTAGGGATGCGTAAGTTTTCAATCGATGTATGGGGATAGGTGAGGTGTTTGTGATAAATTATACTCTAAAATAGTACCAACCGGAACAATTTATCAGTATTATCCTACTTGTTCATGTTGAACTATGGTTGCAAATTTTTCAAATCACAAACTGCTGAAACTGCAGTCCTTAATATAAGAGTTCCCTTAGTAGGAAGTTCCCTTAGTAGTCCCTTAGTACAGGAAGTTATAATAAAGTAGCTATTTATCATTGTGACTCCAAATCAAGAAAAAAATAATAATAAGAAGAATAATAATAATCAAGAACATAATAATAATTAATAACTGCTGAAACTGCATTAATTTTTTTTAAGTTCGACAACAGTTCTTAATTATTTGAAAAATCCTAATTATGATGGAGTCCTTAATATAAGACTTCCCTTAGTAGGAAATTCCCTTAGTAGTCCCTTAGTATAGGAAGTTATTATAAAGTAGCTATTTATCATTGTGACGTAGAAAAAGAAAAATTCATTCATACTTTAAACTATTGTAATAACTTGGTTTTGACTATAAAATGCATAGCACAGAAAATCCACATCATACTTCATCCAAGATTCATTCTGAGTTTCTTAGCATTGTCGGCAATATCCTGAACATACATTGCAAAATTAGCAGGAAACAATCATTTACTCGGTTTCTACGATTGAGTATTCACACAAATAGTTCTGTGGGTCGATATTCCATGTTCCAACTTGGGAAAAGAGTTGGTGCGTAGTGTGATTTCCACTTTGAAAAATAGGTGTTATTCAATTCGACATCAAAATATGAACAACCTCTCCCTTGACCTAGTTGGCACCAGATGCCTTGTTTTTTACTAGGTTGTGGACAAATAACGGGGAAAATAGTTAAAAGCGAATCATATGAAATCGTAGTTCGATTTCGAATAAATCCTTCAGGAACATCGCTGGTAAGCGAAATATACTTCGTTCATCGTCATCGGATCAACGTTACACATATTGTACGCTCGCGCAGAACATGATTTTGCAGCAACATTAATACCCTACAACCTACATGTCCAATTTTGATTCGGACGGTAGTTCGGGGCAGGCTCCAAAATTATATCTCATTGATTTCATCACGATCCAATCTATTGGAGAGCTAAACTAAACTCCGTTCCATTGGATAGTGATATTTCCTAAGGAAAGCCATGATAGTTGTGCGAATAATCAATAACTTCTCGCTCGTGTCAAAGTTTTTCAATTCAAAAAAAAAATCAGAAGGAACTGTTTTTCACTGAGTGAATTCATCAGAGACTCAGATGGATGCTGATTAAAAAACGGACTTCACCATACAACGTTAAGCACGTGCGAGTTCAACACATTCGCATTACACAGTTTTTTTTTAAATATCTTTTTGGGAAATAAAGTGCTATATGTGTTAAAATTTGTGTCACCATGGATACAAAATTATTTTTAAATTTACAGGTCATCCTTGCAAACTCAATCATTTTCAACCCAAACACTGC
>CM019182.2:18744009-19017196 GCA_009739505.2 Apolygus lucorum
TGAATGATAAACCAAAAACTGTTTCACTGTAGTTAGTAGGAAAACCGATTTTTTCAATGAAGGGAATGTGGTATAGCTCAGTGAGAAGCTTGAATGTTAATATAATTTTATCCAGAAACTTGTCTTTACAATTTCTCTAAACTACACTGAAATGATTCTATTTGCACTGAGACACAATTTTATATCGACCTTATATTCCTTGATATAAAGTATATACTTGGCCACGTCAATATCAACCATACATTTTGGTAGTTACAGAGAAGCTTGCAAGTTTTTACACCAACTAATATTGAATAATTCCACATTTTCATAATGTAACATTCTTCCTTCATTATAAGTACAACACCATCAACGAAGAGTATGAAGTTCAACCTCATTTCACTGGTCTATAAATACAAATTATGAAGAATCATTAACACAAAAAACTATTGGATCCACTATCAACTGGTGGAAATGTTCGGAGAGTTAAATGAAATGAAGAAGCTCGTTTTAACTGGCGCGAGCTGGCATTTATGGGTTCTAAACTGATGTTGAAAATACAGAATCGAGAGCAATAATTTCTAACGCTTCCATATATATATATTTTTTTGTTTTGGAAGGACCGACATCAATCGGTGGGGAATGGAGAGACGCCAGCGATTCTATCATCAAAGATGAGGATGTGTCAGCACATGAAGACAGTGTAGCAGCTTCCCGGATTGCGCACTCCTCTTCGCCCCAAGCACATTACATTCCGTATGACTCAACTGATCCAAGCGTAGGTAAGCTGAAATATCTATTTTTTCTTTATAGACATTATGCCATTCAAGTATTTCTTTAAATTATCGTCAAGGGAAATCCAGTTGGACTTCAAGTAATTCGCAAATTGTGTGAAGTAGTTTTGCAAATGGTTGGCCAGTAAAGATCCCTCACAGAATTCACTCTGACGATGTTGGACTCATGTTGGAATTCATGAATGTCGTTTGATATGAACATGAACTTTATGTACAGAAACGTAAAGTTCGATTAATTTTCTTACGTGCAGAAACAGATCTCTTGTCTTGGATTGGATTGGCATGGAATTCATTTTTAATCATTCAGGAACCTTTCCAAGCTACATCAAATCGTGAAATAGCACGTTTAGACTATTATATAGGAGCTAACCCACAGATTTCTTTAAAATTCCATCGATTCAAGAAGGTTAGAAACGCAAAATTCGATTGAAAATGTCACAAATCTTATCGTCTTTCTGCTCGAATACAAAACTTTTTCATTTTCGATTGTGAGAAAGCAAAACATCAGCATCAACATGAAGATAAAAAAACGAAGTAAAATGTTTTTCTTCAAGTTCTGTGACTTTGTTCATTATTTGTTTACGTCTGATTGTTGATATGTTTTGAAGGAAAATCACTAATTTGAAAAAGAGACAAACAGAACCATAATTTCAGTGGGACGGTTCATTGAAACTATACACACATTCATACAGTCTCAATCTCATCGGCACACTATCTCACCAGTTGATACCCCATCCCTCGTTGCTTCTTTACCAGCCTACCGATATCTAATCTTTCGTGATTAGCTGCCCTTGTGAAGGCCAACCTTGTGTAAGCTATAGAAATTATCTGTTGTATACTTTGTTGTCAAACACTGACCTAGCCTTTCGTTTTCTTCTTATACCGATTCAGATTTCTTACACCCATGTCTTCAATTTGAGTTAAGATCACATCATACATGTCCCTTAATTATCCCACATGATGATGCTCTGCTTTGGATTTGTGAGGGAAGTCTGCAATTAGTCTTATGTGTAGACCGATCTATTTCCCAAATAAAAACAAGTGGGTGTGGCAAATAGCTTCCGCGTATCCGTAACCCGACTGTATAGATGATCCGATGCATAGTACTTAATCTCAAAACATCCATCTCTAAGTACCTTGCACCACCCTTATATGGGACTCTACACGCCAACCCGCACAATCTCTGAATATTTCTTCGAAATCGGATGGGAAATGTAAAAGTCATGACTCTGTTACAAGGGTTTCGTGTTTGATCAAGCGCACAAATTACTTCCTATTTGTGAGCCATGCTTTTCATAGGGGGCCATCTGCACCTCAACCCGCATATTTCCAGAAAATTTCATCGAAATCAGATGGGAAACGTAGAAGTTATGGGTGTTACAAGGAAATACACTTTTGCGCATGGGCAGTGGGGCCATATCAGTCTGGGGGCCATGATTTCATAGGGGACCATAAACAACCAAATCCACATAATCCCTGAAAATTTCATCGAAACAGGATGGAAAATGTAGAAGTGATGGCTGTTACAAGGAAATATACCTTTGCGCATGCTCAGTAGCTACTGTAAGTCTTGGGGCAATGATTTTCATAAGGGACCTGTCTAGACAACAATCAGCATAATCCTCGAAAATTTCATCGAAATCGGATGGAAAATGTGGAAGTTATGGCTGTTACAAGGATTTTACGTTTGCTCATGCGCAGCGGCCGCTATCAGTTGGCGGGTGATGATTTTCATAGGGGACCATCTACACGCTAACCCGTACAACCCCTGAAAATTTCAACGAAATCGGATGAGAAATGTAGAAGTCATGGCTGTGGCAAGGATTTCATGACAGACAAGGATTTCAGACGTAAAGACACACAAACAGAGAGACACGGAACCAAAATTGTTCAGGAAAGTCTGAAACGTAAAACACGAGTGGAAATTTTGATTTTGGAGAACATTTTTTTTCAACCTTGAAAATTGAAACCAAAGTTTCTGCTTCCTTGGTAGACTCAGAAGCAATAATACTTATATCTAAAATCTTTGTAAATAAATCAACTAAGTTCTCACCATCCATTCCATGATATACAAGTATTTACCAATACATGTGAAATATTTATGGGACAATTTATGGGAAATTGTCAAACTGAGTCTTTCGTTTTATGAGTGTACCATAGATCGTGTTGATTTGTTTAACCAGACTTAAGACATTTTGTATTACTATTTTTAATTTTCTTTTTCATTCATTCCAGTTGGATACAGAACCTCTAATCTCTATGGAAATGTGAAGAACGTTTACGGCGAAGACATGTATCTTGGGATGTCTGGCTTCACTGGAGGTTCTTCGACCTACGACCACCAATCCCAGGGCCCCGATGCTTCAGAAGGCAGCGGTCATAGCACGCCATCTCCGCTGGTTCGGGAGCAGAGCCCACCCGTGCAGGACTACTGCACTTCTCAGCCCACCGACATCCATTCCTTGCAAACCGGTTATACGGCAGGCTCCCCCTCCCAGGACCATTTCTCTTCCAGGTAAGCAGCTACCATAATTATCATTATTCCATTCTCCGCCCTCAATCCGGAAGCGAAAACATGAGAGTTTCTGTACAATATGTACAAGTTGCTAACACATGCGTATACTACTGGTATTCACGGTGAGGAACTGTGCAACGACATGAGGAACTGTTGTGTGAATTGCAGAATAATGATGGTGGTGTGGAAGCCATTTTAAGAACTACTACTGTTTTGACACTCGGATGAAGTGTCTAGTACAAATGAACCCACAGAGGGAAACAAACAATGAAACAATAAAATACTACTAACTACTACTGAAAACAAACTATAAACAAACTACTAAAAACACACTATAAACAACTACACTATTTCATGTCGCCCAGTGTTACAATTGAAATTCATAAATTTCCAAGGGTCCTGTGCGAAGATTGACCGTAAAAAGATGATAGGGGAGGAGGAGTGGCAGTAGGTATAAACACTTTGTTCTAATAAAAAACCTCCCCAAAATACTCCCCACCCCACAATGGTTTTATATTTGCTCGTCCTATAACGACCAGCAAACAATTGGACAGTACCTTTTTACATAGTCTTTAGGTTTGTGGTTAGGGATGAGTCGCTCCATCGGTTTCGTTAATCGGAACGGACCGTTCCGTTCCAGGGTGGGTTCGAGTATTTTTTCTGGTTCGATCCAGTGTCGATGCAGAGCCAATATTTCCACCAGGATCCAAAAACCTAGGGTTCGTTCTTGATGTATTCTATTTTATCGTTTCCCTCTTCCTCATCAGGCGATTGTGATGTTTCTATTTTCCAGTAGATATTATATCATAAAACACTGGTGACAGACCTAAGGGTTGAACAAATGAGGAATAAAGCCTCTCAAAAACCCCAATAAAATATAATTCATTCCAAAAAAAATAATAATAAATAAATAAAACCTTTAAATCAAAGGAGAGGGTTGACTCTTTTGATAAATTATTTTGTATAAAAAACTCAAATAAGCATCTAAAATACCAACATTTTTGCTTTAATATCGTTTATCATCAGGCCTGCTTTTGAGAAAAAATGTTCACACGGGACAGACGTTGACACGACACTGAACTAGTTCATTGCAATTTCGCTCAAGTATGGATAATTGTCTTTTGATTCAACCATTTAAGCTCCACTTAAGCCTGGTTAAAGTTTCAAATTGAAGCTAATTACAGCGCCTTCAAATTCTCTCCTCATTTATTTTTTCTAAAATGAGTTGTCTTGTGAGTGAAAGCCTCAAAACACGGCCTTAACCCGAATATTTCGTTTTTTGGAAAAAATTACCCATTTCTGGATTGCTTTATCTCTGTTATTATTTAACCTGTCTCTAGTTGGTTACAAATTGTAATACATTTTACTTAATTTCAAATATTACTGGGCATAAACTATTTAAATAAACATAGTTCAGAAGTTATTGTTGAAAAACTGAAAAAAAGCAAACGTTTCACGGTTTTCAGTGCTTACAACAGTACCATACGATTTTCGGGTTGCAAATTTCGGAATAAATTATCCTAACAACATTATAAAGTAAATCGTAGATTGCAATGTTTGGCTTTTTGTGGAATGGTAATAATTAAAACTGATATCGATCCCACTGCGAATTCAATTCTTGTATCATTACACATGGAATGGCCCATCCCTATTATTTGTGGTAGGTGGGTACGCGGGGTAGGTTTTGTTGGCCGTTGGAATTACGAAAGGGAGGGATTACTCCTCCCGGGCTGCGCTCTGACTATTATCATGGATATTTATAATAGTTTGAGAAGGAAGAAGTGATACATTATTTATGTACAATTCTCATAATACACATCTATTTTGGCATTCTTGATTTGAGAAGGGAAACAATTGGATCTAGTTCCGGTAACAAATTCAATCATTGGTAGTCTGGCCGGGCATGAATGAAAACATTTGACCATAAAGTGGAAAAGGAAAAAGTTTCAGGCGAGTCCATTAAAACGTTACAACGCAGGAAAGGATAGGTATACCACTATCTCGAGCGACATCTGCCTTCCACTCAAGTTTGACTGGTAGTGCGGAACATATTAAGACTCCAGTAACGAGCGTTTGTGCTGTTCAGTCCACATCCTTCGGTTTTCGAGCGAATCAGTCATTTCTACACTTCGAAAACGCTACCTACAAATTCGTTTACTTGTAGGTATATATGCAGTGCCAATAAAGTCAGTTATGAGGGATGCTAATGTCACTCGAATGTCGTGGGGTTCCTAGCTCGAAATGTAGTTCTTGATTGCCGATCGCCATTGTTCAAGAGTCAACTCTCATGATCTTGCTCTGAAAGCAAAATGCACGTGCAAGGGGTAAACGAAGTCAACCGTGGACCGTCACCGGGCGTGTGTCCAAGAACCGTGGTGAGTACATTACTTGTGATCATGGTGGTCATTTAAACACGTGCGAGAGGGGACACGTGGCTCATTTAAGGCATGTGTCTTCTCGACCGGACACCTCCTTGTAAGTTTACTCAAGCATAATAATTATTTTGCTTCCGAATCAACGGTCTTCAGTAACATGAACGAATGAGGTTTAAAACATCTTCAGCGGATGACAATTAATATAACTGAACTAGTGACTCCCAAGGAATGGGTTGGAGTTATCATGTATAAGTAAAGTTTGACTGAGAAAGTCTCTGCAATAAAGTTGTACAACTCAACATTTTTTGGTAAACTTAGAAGTACCTACCTAAAGGTTCGAATTGCTTCCTATTATTTTCGTCCTAGATCTTATTGTTGGCTTTCTACCAATGAACAGCCACACGGTTGTGAAGTTGAAAGCGATTATGTTTATTTTCCACTTTTTCTGATGTACCGAGCCACTTATTGATCAAATCATGATCAAAAGTGGGTTCTTTTTGGAATTGCCCTAACTTCCCTAGTCCGATGAATAATAATCTGAATGGCTTAACTCGAAGACATCCACCGGATATAGGAATCGTCTAGTGACGTTTTTTTTTACAAATACAATCGTTTGTTGTTTGGTTGGGAAAGGATTTGAAAAACGATGCAAATTGTTACATAATGGTTTATCGTTTTACTGTAGAAATCCATAGACCGCGTATTCTTTATAGACCGCGGCTTTTCCATTAATACAATCTACTAGCAGTAACTTTTCTATCCGCTTGTTGTCGTTGCCTCCATTACGAGATTTGTTTTTTTTTTTTTTTTTTTTGGTTAGGAAGCACGACTGAGTACAACAACAAACTTTTTTCCAATGAAACGAACAATGATCACATTTGATCAGCTGAAATTTGAAGGAGACGGACTACGGATCGCGTTGGATTCTACGTAGGTACCTTGAAACGTGAATCATCAAATTTTGAGGAGGTTAACACAAATTTTCTTGCTCAAATCCAAAATTGCATTGAACATAATAAAAAAAATACTATGAGGGAGGTGGTTTGGACATCAATTTTACACCAAAACCTCCAAAAATCCGTAAAAAAGATGTGTAGCTACTGAGAGACAAATAATTATTTGCTATGATCGATGGTGAATTTTGTACCTAGGGTTTAGAATTTGATTGAAACTTTTGTCGAACTGGTATTTGATCGAAAATGTATGAACGCTTTCCACTGTTATAAATCTCTCTATTCTTGCGTCACTCATAATTTTTTCTATTTTACTTGTGCTGAGTTTTGATTTTAACTTTGCTCATGACTTTTTCTATTTTTTCTTATGGTTCTTATTCAAAATGTAAACTATCAGAAACTATCAAAATTCTCACTTAATATTCATGTTATCCTAACAATTTTCACTGATTATCTCATGGGATTTTTCTGTAACATAATAATTCCCATCAATTTGTGGACTTTTTTTTATACATACGTGTTCATGTCACAGCCACATCTCGTTGCTGAACTAGAAAGAAATACATAGAAAAGAGACACAGAATTAAAAGAAAGAGAAAAATGAATGATTGGAGTTTATAGACTATTATCCAAAGAATGCGCGACAAACTATAAAACGTATCAGCCTTGAAACTGTTATTAATAGTTTGAATAAGGAGCGCGAATCCGGCTGTAACACTGGAAAACCACTGATCCATCTAAAACGTCATACATGAATTCGACAGGGAATCTCGAAACTGTTGCTAGTAAACCAATTAAATGGTTAGATGGATTTTTATGGTTTTGTACATGGTTAGTTTAACTTTCGCACACCTGTTAACTTCAAATTGTTCTCTTTTTCGGAGTTATATTGTGCTTGCATCTTCGAAGATGGGTGTTCAGATAGACAAAACTATCTTCAACATCATATGTATGATATTAACATGTTTAATGTTTTAGGGCTGGGGGTCGTTCTGTGAATTCCGACACGCAAATCTGCAACGTTTTTAACACAGAATGTGTTTTTGCGATGACCTACCGAAGAAAAATCGTCACGAAAAAGCGACAGAAAAAATCGTTACGCGAATTTTATAATGATATTCACGTGCATATTCCTTTTTAACACAGAATGTGTTTTTGCGATGACCTACCGAAGAAAAATCGTCACGAAAAGCGACAGAAAAAATCGTTACGCGAATTTTATAATGATATTCACGTGCAACCAAGCCATGGAATGCTGGGTCAATGTGGTCACGTGCAACCAAGTCAATGGAGAATGCTGAAGGCGCCTGAGTGGTCACTGGTCAGCTGAGTGAGCTCCAAGGCCATTTTCTCTCCTGTTGAACGCAGGAACCTGAAATTTGAGAGGGCGGGTCAATGGAGAATGCTGAAGGCGCCTGAGTGGTCACTGATCAGCTGAGTGAGCTCCAAGGCCATTTTCTCTCCTGTTGAACGCAGGAACCTGAAATTTGAGAGGGCGGGTCAATGGAGAATGCTGAAGGCGCCTGAGTGGTCACTGATTAGCTGAGTGAGCTCCAAGGCCATTTTCTCTCCTGTTGAACGCAGGAACCTGAAATTTTAGAGGGCGGGTGAATGGAGAATGCTGAAGGCGCCTGAGTGGTCACTGATCAGCTGAGTGAGCTCCAAGGCCATTTTCTCTCCTGTTGAACGCAGGAACCTGAAATTTTAGAGGGCGGGTGAATGGAGAATGCTGAAGGCGCCTGAGTGGTCACTGATCAGCTGAGTGAGCTCCAAGGCCATTTTCTCTCCTGGGAACGCAGGAACCTGAAATTTTAGAGGGCGGGTCAATGGAGAATGCTGAAGGCGCCTGAGTGGTCACTGATCAGCTGAGTGAGCTCCAAGGCCATTTTCTCTCCTGTTGAACGCAGAAACCTGAAATTTGAGAGGGCGGGTGAATGGAGAATGCTGAAGGCGCCTGAGTGGTCACTGGTCAGCTGAGTGAGCTCCAAGGCCATTTTCTCTCCTGTTGAACGCAGGAACCTGAAATTTGAGAGGGCGGGTCAATGGAGAATTCTGAAGGCGCCTGAGTGGTCACTGATCAGCTGAGTGAGCTCCAAGGCCATTTTCTCTCCTGTTGAACGCAGGAACCTGAAATTTTAGAGGGCGGGTGAATGGAGAATGCTGAAGGCGCCTGAGTGGTCACTGATCAGCTGAGTGAGCTCCAAGGCCATTTTCTCTCCTGTTGAACGCAGGAACCTGAAATTTTAGAGGGCGGGTCAATGGAGAATGCTGAAGGCGCCTGAGTGGTCACTGATCAGCTGAGTGAGCTCCAAGGCCATTTTCTCTCCTGTTGAACGCAGGAACCTGAAATTTGAGAGGGCGGGTCAATGGAGAATGCTGAAGGCGCCTGAGTGGTCACTGATCAGCTGAGTGAGCTCCAAGGCCATTTTCTCTCCTGTTGAACGCAGGAAGCTGAAATTTGAGAGGGCGGGTCAATGGAGAATGCTGAAGGCGCCTGAGTGGTCACTGATCAGCTGAGTGAGCTCCAAGGCCATTTTCTCTCCTGTTGAACGCAGGAAGCTGAAATTTGAGAGGGCGGGTCAATGGAGAATGCTGAAGGCGCCTGAGTGGTCACTGATCAGCTGAGTGAGCTCCAAGGCCATTTTCTCTCCTGTTGAACGCAGGAACCTGAAATTTTAGAGGGCGGGTGAATGGAGAATGCTGAAGGCGCCTGAGTGGTCACTGATCAGCTGAGTGAGCTCCAAGGCCATTTTCTCTCCTGTTGAACGCAGGAACCTGAAATTTTAGAGGGCGGGTGAATGGAGAATGCTGAAGGCGCCTGAGTGGTCACTGATCAGCTGAGTGAGCTCCAAGGCCATTTTCTCTCCTGTTGAACGCAGGAAGCTGAAATTTGAGAGGGCGGGTCAATGGAGAATGCTGAAGGCGCCTGAGTGGTCACTGATCAGCTGAGTGAGCTCCAAGGCCATTTTCTCTCCTGTTGAACGCAGGAACCTGAAATTTTAGAGGGCGGGTCAATGGAGAATGCTGAAGGCGCCTGAGTGGTCACTGATCAGCTGAGTGAGCTCCATGGCAATTTTCTCTCCTGTTGAACGCAGGAAGCTGAAATTTTAGAGGGCGGGTCAATGGAGATTGCTGAAGGCGCCTGAGTGGATTGAAAATAAAATAAATAATTGTTAGACATTTAATTTGGTCTAAAACCCTATAAATGTGCGCATCCACAAAGCAGGATATCCCTTTTACAATAACTTTTATTATAAAATCCCTTTTATTAGAACTCTTCATTCTCATCTTCTTGTTTAGATGGAGCTCTTCTCTTGAAAGAAGGAAGAGAGATTCTCCTTCCTTTTTATTTTGTTTTTTTATTTATTTTATTGTTTTTTTTTTATTTAACGGATGACTAGTATCGCAAAAACACATTCTGTGTTCCTATGATTTCATACAGAGTATGGAAAAAGAAATAAACCGGGGGGTGCAGGGGGGCGGAGCCCCCCGCCGAGGCGCAAAGCGCCGAGTTTTTTTTTCTTAGTTACCACGGACCGATTTCTTAGTTACCACGTTATATCGGCTCCATTTGGGGTCTAGTTGTACCAAGATGCTTTTGGTTATTGTCAGACCAACAGATCGCTCCCTCGGAGGTCCTTCAGTTTGGACTAGTGATAAATCAGAAATATGAGTGTGAATCACAAATTAATGTTCATTGTATAGAAACAATTTTCTCTCCTATTCAACGCAGGAAGGTGAAATTCGAGATGGTGGGTCAAAGGACAGTAATGAAGGCACCTGACAGATCACTGATCAGATGAATGAGTTCCAAAGCCATTTTCTCTCCTATTCATCGCAGGAAGCTGAAATTTGAGAGGCAGGGTCAATGGAGAATGCTGAAGGCGCCTGAGTGGTCACTGATCAGCTGAGTGAGCTCCAAGGCCATTTTCTCTCCTGTTGAACGCAGGAAGCTAAAATTTGAGAAGCAGGGTCAATGGAGAATGCTGAAGGCGCCTGAGTGGTCACTGATCAGCTGAATGAGCTCCAAGGCCATTTTCTCTCCTGTTGAACGCAGGAAGCTGAAATTTGAGAAGCAGGGTCAATGGAGAATGCTGAAGGCGCCTGAGTGGTCACTGATCAGCTGAGTGACCTCCAAGGCCATTTTCTATCCTGTTGAACGCAGGAAGCTGAAATTTGAGAGGCAGGGTCAATGGAGAATGCTGAAGGCGCCTGAAGGGTGACTGATCAGCTGAGTGAGCTCCAAAGCCATTTTCTCGCCTATTCATCGCAGGAAGATGAAATTTGAGAGGCAGGGTCAATGGAGAATGCTGAAGGCGCCTGAGTGGTCACTGATCAGCTGAGTGATCATAAGCCATTATTGAGTATTTCCTGTAAATATATGTATATAAATATAATAAATTGTTTTGGTTAATTAGAATCTTTTCTTTTTTCTTGACCTTAAAAAACTATATCTAATTTCTCCCTTGCGAGGGAAAAACATTAAACATGATTTAATGTTTTTCCCTCGCAAGGGAGAAATTGATTTCTAAGCTTTTAAATTGAGGATTTTTATATAATGTATGATATAATATATATAATAGATGATATAACATATAACTGATGAAAGTCATATGACTTTCAGCTTGGGGTGTGTGAAAAAAAGTGTAACTTTTTTTTCAGTCCAAAAAAGTATAACGCCTGGGAGTCTGAAAGACCCGGGTTCGATTACAGGATGTCATGTAAAACTTTTTACATGTTTATATGTTATGTTTAATTTCCTCATTTTCTCTTCCTACCCACGTCTTCCTGCGTCAATTTCGAGTATTAACTTTCATCTAATTTCACCCTTGATGAAAAAATAACTTGTAGAAATATCCATGATCTATTGTTTTCTCCATCAAGGGAGATAATTTTCATCAATTTAGGATAGTGTTTAATTTTAAGAAATGAATAAAACCACCCAGACGATGAAACATTTAAAATTTTATAGTGCAATTTAACTAAGAGGCTGTGTATTTTAGGGCGCTACCAAAAGGGAAAAACCTAGTCGAACTTGTACTCACCAGTCAATTTAAACACGATCGTCCAAGGCCGAATTGAACTAGATTTCAGTAATTGCATACTTGTTCACTCTGATTTATTTTTGGCTTAGAGCATGTAGTCTTATCCGATAGTTTGGAAAAGTACAAGGGTTGTTCCAAAAGTAAGATCCGACATGCTGGGAAAAATTGGAAAAAAGAAGTTACAGAAAAATATATATTTGTATTCAACAACATCTAAACTGTTTTTCTACACAATCTTAAATTTTTTCCAAGCATTTGTGATGACGGTATTCCAATTTTTTCAGTCCGATGGTGTACCGATTTTTATCCAAATTGCATATCCAGCTGTGAACCGCATCCTTAACTTCTCTATCCGTCCTGAATTTCATTCCTCCTAGGTGGGTTTTGAGAGGGGGGAACAGGTGGAAATCGCTTGGTGCTAGGTCTGGGGAATAGGGAGGGTGGGGAAAAACATCCCAATCAAATTTATTGAGTGCTCCCAAGAAAGCCAAGGTCAAGCATACCGATGGGAAGGCGATGGCTACATTTTTCTTGGACTGTAAGGGTGTTCTGATGGTTGATTACCTCGACAGGGGCACAACCATAGAGTTATTGCAGTGTCCTCACAGATTGAGGAAGGCAATAGAAAACAAGAGGCGAGGAATGATGAGCAAAAAAATCCTGCGGACGGATGGAGAAGTTGAGGATACGGTTCACAGCTGGATACGCAATTTAGATGCAAATTGGTACACCATCGGACTGAAAAAACTGGAATAGGTACCGTTATCTCAAATTCTTGGAAAAAATGGGCGATTATGTAGAAAAATAATTTAGATGTTGCTGAATACATATATATATATATATTTTTGTAACTTCTTTTTAGGACGTCCCACAGTAAGACTTGGGCGTCCTTATGCGATCGATCTGAGGTAAAGTCGGACAACACTCAATAGAAAAAAAAAAAAAACCACACAGTAATCCGTTTTAGACCATTCTGAATCCAAATCCGCTAAAAAAAACCATAGGTGTATGTGTGTGTGTGTGTGTGTGTGTGTGTGTGTGTGTGTGTGTGTGTGTGTGTATGTGTGTGTGTGTGTGTGTGTGACAAAATCTTGTGTCGTCTGCACAGGCCTTAGTACTCAACCGATTTTCCTGGTTCTTTTTTTGTTCGACGCGGAAAATGTGCACTACGTCACCGGAATTTCGAATTTTGCCTTTTAAGGGGGGGAAAGGGGGGGTTGATGCTCAAAAACGTGCGTTTTTGGGCATAATCTTGTGTCGTCTGCCCAGGCCTCAGTTCTCAACCGATTTTTGTGGTTCTTTGTTTCATCTACGCGGAAAACTATCTAGTTGTGCACTAAGGCGCCGAAAATTTGAATTTTGCTTTTTAAGGGGGGGAAAGGGGGGGTTAATGCTTAAAAAACGTCCGTTTGCGGGCATAATCCTGTAAACTCTGCCCAGGCCTCAATTTCCAACCGATTTGCGTGTTTCTTTTTTTGTTTGACTCAAATAACTTCCGAGTTGTACATAATTTCACCTGAGTACCAAAATTCTCAGTGCTCAGTGCTCAATCAGCATTGATTTTCAGCCATGTGAACTACAAAGAGAACGTACTGATAAAGGATGTCTAGATTGAGTAGATACCTCGGCAATCAGGATACAGGAAACGTACCGGAAACCGAGATTGTTTTGCTCCATTTATTTTCAACATCTAAAGAGTTTTGCCCCTCGTGAAGAGGAAACACCAAGGGAAAATGGGGGAAAGATGTGTGTGCAATCAGAGTGGAAGTTATCGCTTGTTTGCTTCAAGCGAGTCATGCTGGTCTGATGAGATCGTGACGAGCTCAAGGACAGCAGTCCATAAACAGTTTCCTTTTTCGGGACTTGTGGAAGCTCCTGTTGCACCCATTCGTTTGGTCTGGAGAGCTCCCAGTTAGGAGCGCAACGAACTCGCCCGCACGAGGCACCAGAGGTCCACGACCATCAATAGGGAATGATATTTATCGAGCCACAATCCTTGCAGAATGGCAATAACCAAAAGCTTCAGGGCACAACTAGACCCCAAATGCCATCCAAAAACAAAATTTCATAAATTTTGATCCTAGGTGTAACAATGGAAAGTGTAGCGAACGGTGGACGTTTCCGAGTCTATCATGGTAACAGAAACATTGTTTTCATTTTTCAAAGTTAGAAAACTAGTTCTTCAAATTCAAAATTTGCACGTATTACGTATTATAGGTATGAGGTCTTACTGAAAAATGTTCGTTTCGTGTCTGCAAATGTATCTGCTTGAAGTTTGAGTGTGCACAAGTCCTTGTAACTGGCAAAAGTCCACGAAGTTATTTTCCGGTTTCGATTAAAGTTTCAGGGATTTAATGAGTAGAACCTTTGGAATATTCAAACATTTGTGAAAACATAAAATCTGAAGAAAAAAATTGTCAGTCCGCCTTGCAATGAAGCGTTTTCTTCAGGAACGACATGGACCGATTTTGATGAAATTTGATATGAATATGGGCTTCATTTAGGGTCTTGTAGTGCTCCAAAGCTTTTGGTTATTATCAAACAGTTCTAAGGGGTAGAAAACGAGATGGAATTATTCTTCAAAACCCCCTTTTAATACAAACTTTCAATATAAAGGTGTTTCGTTTTTCATAAATTCGACATAGAATCGAACTATACCACACAGAGCTCTATAGTACCGTGTTTGTTCCTTTCCCTATATCTCATTATTGAAATCAATAACAATGGATGATAATAAAGCAGAAATATTACGTAGTTGAATATTTGGTTAACTCAAGTTCAATCATTCTTATATGTACCTATCCACGAATAAATGTTAAAATTATAGACTATTTCAAAGTTATCAAATAAATTTCTCGTCTTGAAAGATTTTAAACAAGAATAAAATAATAGCGATTTTGAGCTTTATTGGTAAAAGCGGTATCTTCTGCTGAAAATCTTCCCCCATTCCACTGATTTTGCGAGAAAATAAATTTCAAGGCGTGCGTCTATGAGAAAAATAACTTTCATACAAACTCACAGTTGTCTGATTGTAACGAAATAATATTTTATACCTTTGGTCTATTCCAAAAAATGTATCAACAACTCAGCAAGCTGTTGTAAAGTAGGTAGACCACCCTACAGACTAGACTACTGCCCATATTTACCACATAGTTTACATAATCATACAGTGAATCGGCATAATAAATATTGATGTGTTGGGAAAACCACGAACACAAATTTGACTTTCTTTCCCATGTTTTCTTTTTATCTACGGCATGAGTAAAATTAAACTTGTGACTGAAAAGTCGTTCTTGAAAATTTCTCGATGATGACATAAAAAATAAAACTCACAGTAAATTTTTCGGGACGGGAGGTCAGAAGTAGTGACCTCCCTTAATCAGATTGGTCGTTTTGGATAAGCTACTGATCGCGAAGCCTTCTTTTTTTAAATCTTCAATGGTTTGTACCGAGGAGATGTTTGGCTAAAGATGTTTCTGAGCGTAAGAAGGGAAAAAATGTTTACAATGCCTTAAATATAATTCTAATCTCTGAGCATGAGTTAAACTTACTCGAGAAAGAATTACACAGACAGGAACCTCCTCCTTAACTGAATCGGCCGAGTCTCACTCCGAATAAAAACATCTTATCTGAAATTTATAGGCTAGTAATAGTTTATCTAATCTTAAAGAACATTAAATTCGTGGGGTGAACAATTGCATTTTGTGATCGTCTTATTTTCAATAAGATGAAATTGAAATCTTTTAGGAACTGCCATAATTAAATTGACCTCTCTACACAAGCACACAAACAGAAGCAAGTTAGTAAAAAGAAAAAGTCATAAAGATTTTCGATTATGTCTTTTGTGCAGATGTTGAATGGAAACAGTCTGAAAAGAGGGAGAGAGGAATCCGTTTGATGGGTAGTTATTATTATACAAAGTACTAGGTAGCTTCTAGTTCGTTCAATTTAAATATAGCTCAGATCAAATTAATTGAGGATTCTTCAACCGATGGATAGGAGTGAAATACATAAAGGATCGATGATGAGTGAGATTCGCTCTTCAGGTAATTGATTTGTTTTTCATTTCTAGCAGTTCACAACAAAAACACAAACGGTGGATACAGCTTTCGTACAAGTACGCAACCTCGAGAGACATTTTATGTCTTATGTTTAATAAATTGAGAGCTTTCCAATGAGTGGTGAACGATTTTTGTGGGGTGGAAAATGAGGATGTTAGTTTTCGCTAGGAACGATTGGTTGTACGTGAAAATCATCAGAAATTTCCGCGTAACGCTCCCCCCGTAACGCTCCCCTCATAACGCTCCCCGCGTGACGATCCCCGCGTGACGATTTTTCATTTATGTGCCATAGTAAAGACATAAAATGTCAAGAGGAACTATGAAAGAAGAAGGCAGATTCACTCCGACAAAACGTTCGCTAAAAACATGCTCATTTACAAATACACGAATTTTGGAGATTGAAATCGACGTAATTTCTCCTGATACATCAAGTAAGACAAAGTGATTTTCGAAAAAGTGGCATCTGTTCGTTTACGCTTAATTCAAAATAAGTACCTACGTAAATAGGTCTCAACTGAAATAAATCACACTCGGGACTGAATCGGTCCCGTCTCGGTCATACGAAAAACCGTTTATCACAAATTTATTTGGTAGTTATGGTTCATCTAATCTTTAAAAAGAAATTAAATTCGTGAAGTGAACAATCGGTTGCTTTGGCGATCATGATCGCAAAATGAAATCAGAGTGTCATTGCTGGGATATCTAAAAACTATTACGATATTTACTACTTGAGATATTGCCAGTAAAAATGCCAAACCTATACAAACAGAAGAAAGTTAGTGCCAGGAGAAAAGTTACGAGAAGTTTTCTTTTGGATCTATTTTTCGTTGAAGAATTTATTCCATACTTAGTTCATCATTTTAGGGTATTCATTCTATTGAATAATTAATTTCATGATTGTGAAATATAACTCTCTATAATTACACGAAATT
The DNA here is from genome assembly GCA_009739505.2 of Apolygus lucorum. Classification (NCBI taxonomy): domain Eukaryota; kingdom Metazoa; phylum Arthropoda; class Insecta; order Hemiptera; family Miridae; genus Apolygus; species Apolygus lucorum. The sequence goes on from CM019182.2 coordinate 18,760,664, forward strand.
TCGTAATTCTTATTTATGATATTGGCCGTATTAATTTTCAGCTTCTTAGGACTTCCCACAGTTACTGTCTTACTGTAAGACTTGGGCGTCCGTATGCGGTTATTCTGGGGTAGAGGTGGACAACACTCAACAGAAAAAAAAATAAATAACCACATACTAATCCGTTTTAGATTATTCTGAATCCAAATCCGCGAGAAAAACCTTCGGTGTATATATGTGTGTGACAAAATCTTGTGTACTCTGCACAGGCCTTGGTTTTCAACCGGTTTTCGTGGTTATTTTTTTGTTTGACGCGGAAATCTATCGAATTGTGCACTTCATAGCTGAAATTTTGAATTTTTTATTCGATTTTCGGATTCTACGTACCTTGAAACGTAAAACATCAAACTTTGAGAGGGGTTAACTTTTTTTTCTTGCTCAATTCCAAAGGCTTATAATTGAGAATTATAAATCAAAATATGGTTTGTAGGTATTGCCAATGGCAAAGCTAGTTTCTTAAAAAGAATGCTAAAAAGGAATCACGCAAATCGGTCGGAAAATAAAGCCTGGACAGAGTACGCAAGATTTTATTACAAATAATCCCTTCCCCCCCCCCCTTTCACTACTAATCTATGGTTTTTCTGAAGATTTTGTTTCATGGTTGAACAATGGAAAAACTGTTTTTTTAGTTCATTGGTGATCAATACAGACAAAGAGAACGTTTAGTAAATGCAAAAATCATGGGATTGATGATCAGAAAAATTGGTTGTATTGTACTTCCAAAGCTTGAAGCCACGCGCGAGCTTTAACCAAAAACATCTTATCTCAATGACGCTTCATTGCCGTTCCAAAGCTGTCGAAACCTTAATTCGGACTGAGGGATTGTTTACGGACGTTCACGTCCGTGAGGTATCGAGGAGCCTGAATCCATTTCAAGGAGAAGCCAATGACTTTTTTCCTCAAAACAATTCCTCCGGTGTTTACAATACAGCCGTGTCTCGCACCTCCAGTTCGCTCAACAATAGAACGCAGTCGATGAACTCCGTGAAAAACTTCAGCAGTCACTCTGGTTCACTAGGAGGAATAGAATTGACTTGGTCGATAGAGAAACCATCAGTTTCAATCGATAATTAATTTTTCCGGAGTGTGGAACGATCTAATATCACCATCAATTCGGTGCAATTCATAACTACTTTTCAAACATAAATAATATGGTCTACACACTATTTTGAAGTATTATTTGTGACCACTCTCAAACGGCTACAACTTCATCGTCAAACGCACCAAAGTGGTGGCCAACGAACAAAACCTCGTATATAACAGTCGACCGCAGGATAATCACGTTTAGTTCGGCGATATCTCCTCCAGAAGAAACATCTTCTGAAAGTTGCCGTAATCGCTTATTACTTCTCCGTGCTGGAAAGAGGCCTCGGTACTATTGGATCTTGTCACGTTTCAAGTGTGATGACAGCCACCTCATACATCAAGACAGTCTCTTCTGTGATGTCACGCTAACATCTACTACGTCCCTCAACCGTGAGTCATCCCTTGTCATTAAAATAATCAAGGTTAATATTATCAGTTAAAACCTATCAAGGAAGTGGTACTTTCTCCACGGATAATCAGTGAAAACATCCTTCAGTTCTTCAGCAATACTTCTGATCTGAAGCACAAACTTACTATCCTTCACATTCGGGCATCGTAAACATCGCAAATAATTATCTTCTGTGGTTTCTTTTTCAATTTCTTGCTCACAAGTTTTAGAGATTGATGAAATTGAAATAGGTAGTTATTTTCTAAAGATTTTTCTAAAGATTACAAGGAAGGAAGTACGTAGGTACCTACTCTCATAAAACGCATCTCGAAATTCTATTTTTACTTATTTTCTTTTTTCTTCAAACAGGTAATGTTATGTTATTCAATGTGATTCATACCTACCTCATCCGTTAAGCGGGATGACTCACTGACCACTATATTTACTCCGTGAACTGGGCTACACGGTGTTTATAACAATATTGCTTTTGTTTGTTTTGTTCTTTGCTTGTTAGTTATGGTGCTGGTTTACACAGAACAGAAAGGCGATCTCTTATTTTCGCATTCACTTACCTCGTTTTCATTTCAACTTTTTAAAATGTTGAAGTTAACAATCATCTCTAATTGACTTTTTCTTTCTCCTGATGTCGAAAACCCCGCCTCATTCGAAACGTTCAAGTTGTGATAATTAATTCTCTTTTGATCATGAAAACATGTTAACGACGTAATAACGCTTTTGTTTGGCATCAAAGCACAAACTTGAGAGGTAAACCTCCTGTTTATGAGCTCTAGAAAATAGTAGGTAGGTAGTTACCTGAGGAACTAAAATGTACAATGACCACTCAACACACATAATATATTTTCAGTGTCGTCCTTCGATCTTTTCATATGGCGGCTCACTTTTGAGCAAGTAAGTGAACTGTCAAGTATATTACTTTGAGTTTTATCAAACTCCTGTTACAAAATTTCTTACTTTCCAAGAATAACGAACTTACTAGATACTTATCGTTGGATGTAAACAATTTATTCAGGGTCAAAAGGTTTCCATAAGTCGCTTAGTAAATTTTCACGACTTTAACCTTTATTGTTCAAATATTTTCGTTTATCTTGAATCTGTAGTTTTGAGGTTCATTTTATCTTTTGCACTAAACCCTGGCTATAAAGTTTTCGCGCCAGAAACAATCGACTTGACTGTCCAATTAGATTGCGAATGTCCGCCACACCTGATACTAGTCGTAACGGTTCTCTGAATACTATTTTGTGAGGCTGTCAGGGATTTATTCACATGGTAAGTTGTTTGATTCTGTCCCCTAAAACCAGAATTCTTAATGAATTGAACCTAATTGACGATAAGATGCGTGATAAGCTTCGAATAACCTGTAGATCTGATTGCATCAAAACGTAACACTTTTTCCGTACTAAGTAATACTTCTTATTCAGTTATTGAGTTGAGTTTCATACATTATAGTACAATGAATCGCGATAGTAATAAACGCATTCACTGCCTTAACTATTCCTCACTATACATAAATATGTGTCGCTAGAGTGTTCGTCTGTCAATTTCTCAACCCTGCTCGAACATGTTCTTTGATATCAATCGGAATTCCCGTCATATTGTAACAAACTCCATTAGGGATGTAGGCAATTTTAAGTGTCTTCCTTTTCATGAGATTTTCATGGAATGTTAAATAAGCTTAATATTGTTCACTATTAACATCTACTGGGTTAACCCAATACACAAACGGATGGGGTAATTCAACTACTTTTTCAAATTAAATAAGAAGGTGGTTGGTGTCTATCAAATTGTACCTTACTAGACTATCCCAATGGTGATAGATTTCTGTGAGTGAAGCGATATATATCCCCTCAGTGAACCTTCATTTGCGATTCGCTATCGTGTTTCAGCTTTATCAATGATTCCTCATAGGAGACCTCATAAGAGAGAACGGTCGGTCATTCAGAGCTCTGGGAGGTCAAATTGGATTCTAAAAATACAATACTATTTTAATTTAATAGAAAAACAACACCTTTATTTCAAACGTTTCATGAGCTAGAGCGTTTTGACATTTTCAACACCTATTTTTCACCCCTTAGAAGTTGCTAATAATAACCAAAAGCTTTGGGCAGAACTTGACCCTAAATCAGCCCTTACACCAAAATTCATCGATGGTAACTAAAGAAAGTAGTGGATTCTCAAAGAGAGTTTTTTCTTATTTGATTCCAGAATCAAAATAAGCTGTAACTGTTATCTCTCTTGTCTGGGTTTGTGGCTAGGCCCCCGTGTGCTTGATATCAATACTACCTACTTACTACCTCATGACGTATTTCCCTATACTTTCGAATCGTACCATTTATTTTGTTCACATTACTCATCTTGTTGTGGGCTAATAGATATTCAATTAGGGAAATGGTATTGTGACTTTTGATAGAAATCTTGTCCGCAGCTGGACACTCAAAATGTCGTTTGCAAAGGTACCTTGCGTCGTATGTATTAAATTTCATTCTACGAAGGTGTGTTTATGAGAACCTGGACGATTCACCGTGTCCCGGTATTGTTGTCCAGACATCATGACGTCCAATGGAAACTTATAAACCTCTTATTCGTTAATCGCATAAATGTTAAGATCAATTCGTAGGTAGAAGGAAACTAACCAAAACAGCTGATCGAAATTGAATACATAATATGTTGGATATTACATACATAATGATTGGATATTATCCAATCATTACAATTTTGAATAATGACGTTATTCAACAATGTTTTCAGTTGATAACGGTCTATATTAATCCACACTCCAATATTCTCGAAATGTCCATTTCTATGTGAATTAGGTACCATTCGGAACCCAAAATATTACGTACCACGTAATGCTAAGATTTAAAAAAAATGTTTAGTCTTTTGCTATTCAATGACTGTTCTTAATTCACATACATTTCAAGCGTGGTTTAAGGCCGGTTTGATAAAAGCTTTGATTATTTTCTTAATTTCTAGCATTAGTACGAAGAATGTCTATCGAGTGCCTCATACTTGTCGGTGAAAAACATGTTCAACAGCATACCTAACTAAGCTTAGGCACATTCCTCCCCCTCACCCCCCCCCCCACAAGAAAAAAATAATCAAATAATTAATTAATTTAGCACATCTATATAGCAGACTGATTACATTTTGATGGCTGATGCCAACCATAATGAAAAGTTGCTTCCTCAGTAAAGTATATAAGGAAGCATTCTACTCCTCTCCAGTGGATTTATAAGAAAATCATCAACGTTATCATGTACGACTTCATGTGCGTGTTGCTTTTTTTTCGAATTAAAAAACTTCACCTCCGGGAAATAACTAATAATAACTAATAAATAATTTTGTCATATTATTAATATGACAAAATGTCGTTGTCATCAACGCCAAGCAGAAAGGTTGGTGAACTGCCGTATCTGAATACATCGAATAGAATCTATTCGAATATATTCGCCATCTGATGGCGTTGGTATCGTAAAATAACCATGAATTAGAAGAATGACGAACGTGCACATGGACGAGGTCACGTTACCATCATCTTGCTCAAGTACTAAAATGCATTCGCGCTTTCAAGTGCTCCTCGTGAGTCAGTAGCTGCCGTTGAAAACCTTATCGCTCGAGAGGAAGTTGCAAATGAATCAACGATACAAAACCATCGAGAAAGCTTGGATCAAACATTTCTGATTACTTCAGCGGATTGCTCCCAGTCAGAGTTGTGAAGTGAACGAATGGGTTCCCAAATGGTTTTTATGCACACCCAAAAACCGTTAGTTCATAGTGAAAATAATAATTATCGGAGTCGTCAAATACACTGAGAAATATGGTTAGCTCGTAAAATTGTTTGGAGCAACGCTGCCTTTTTAGTGTACAAAGTACTCCTAATTACTTCCTCTGGATACCTTACTACGTGAACACTAGAACTAATTATCGAACTAACAAGCTCGAATTACCTACTCAATATGGTTTATTCTTCGATTGTTATAAGGGTCCTTAAATAATTTATGAACATCTTGATCATCTCCGATCAATTAGCCAAGGCACCAATAATTCTCATAATGAATGAGCAACCATTGTTAGTATGTTCCATAAAAGAACATTAATCAATTGAATTCACTGGCTAAGGGGTATGAATCAGCACTGGATTAACACGCTGAATTTTTATGAAATCAAGTCATTTTGGGAAATTTGTTGTTTTGATGCGATGCTTATTAATTCTGTCTCCCAAGCAGGTAAATTCTAATATTCCAGTCAACCAATCATTGAAGGATTGGGCATTTTTATATTTCACTCAAATAAGAGACGGTCATTCCGAGAAAAAAATTCTCTCTTGATGGGAAAAACAATAGATTATGGATATGTCTATATATTATTTTCCCCATTAAGGGAAAAATTAGATGAAGAATGATGCTTGAAATGAACGTCGGAATATGTAGGTGGGAAGTTGTTTTCACTTCCCACCTACATATTTCTAGAGAGAATTTTTTTTCTCGGAATGGCCGTCTTTTATTAGAGTGAAATGTAAAAATATATATAAATGTAATATACACTATAAAAAGTATATATTATAAACTATAAACACGTAATTTATTATATTACAAAAATTTGATGCCACGGCCAGGAATCCAATTATGAATTGTTAACAACGGATTAAAATCCAAAAACGTTGTTTGGAAACAGGTATAAAGTTGTTCACAGGTTCTTTCTAATCGATCTTTATACCAAGATCCAGTGACCAGACAGAACAATTTGTTTATCGGTTTTGCAATAAACTTTTTGGGTAGAAAGAAGTTACAAGTTTCTTTCACAACATCCTTTTCGATGTACAGTTTTTCCCTTTAAATGTATACAGTTTTTTCTTGTAATAAAACATAGTTGCGGAGACTTATTTGAGTTATTTTCTCCAACCTCCTAATGAGGGAATACATGTAGTTGGAAATAGATTAAACCTCAATAAAAGGCTTCAAAATATGATATATTCTCGGAGAACTTTATTTACATATCTATGAGACAACTATGGGAGTATTATAATAAAATATGGAAAACCATTCACTCCTCACTATCTTCCTCTATCCGTCCTCTATCATGGCAATCATGTACACAGGTTTTATGAGTCCTTCCTCCAGGACTTTCTGGGAGTGTTTTGGTTTACTATTTTCAATAATGAACCTTTGGAATCGACAAGGAAAAAATTGTTTAACCCCCCTTTAAATTTGTTGGTTTACTTTTCAAGGTACGTAGAATCCAAAAAACGAATACAAATCAGGCCGTCCACCTACGCTGTACGCGGCATTTTCCCCACTTAGCATTGACCGATTTTGATGAACTTTTTTATGTAGGGTCCATTTGGGGACTAGTTGTGCCCCGAAGATTTTGGTTGATGTAGGTCACTTCTAAGGATTGAAAAATGAAGTTTGAGATTTTGAAAACGCCCTAACTCAAACATTTTGACACAAAGGTATTGTTTTTCCATCAATTAAGGATATTATAGAATTTTTAGAATTTTTTGAGACCACGCGGAGCCCTGTAGGACAAACCGTTCGCTGCCTACGAGAATTTAAGGGTTGGAGTTACGATAAATCAGAAACACGCGTGTGGATCACAAAAGAGACCTAATCCCCGTTCAAATGCTAGCTGACAGAAATACGATCGATGTTTTTCTTCAAGTTGGTTGGTGGTAACAATGGCATAGCCGTGTTCTTTGCATACGAGTAATCTATGTAGAAAAATAATAAACCTTTGCGTAATAATTTGCAGCGTTTTCTAATGTCTATGCTCAGGTTCCATGACCGTATAAATAATCTGATGGAAGTTTATCCTCAACATTTTCTCAAAATACTGCCATTCAGACAGGGCATTTTTTTTCTCAAACTCCGCAAAACTCGTAGGTAGGTTGGAATTATCCACCTAGTTCCGGCACTTTTTCTTTACTCTCATAATTCAAAAACTTTGCTTACGCGATTGGTCCGGTGAATGAACTTAGAGATCATTTGAATCGATATTTTTTATTCTTATTTACTGACATGTTTATCTAGGAGCTTCTTTGAGTTGGTGCCGGGATGCCTTGTAGATGTACCTCGTAAGCAATTGGGTGGTCTTAAAATCCCAATGTGCTGACCTCTTCGTTTCACAAAACCCCTACTTTATCCTCACCTTCCCCACCATCAGATACCCCTCTCTGTTACTGTCTAATGTACATGAGGTTTCTCCGAGAAGTAGGGATATCTGAACGTCCAGTTCTTCGGGCGTTCTAGATCTTGTAATAGCTCGTTCCTCGATCATTGATTGATACACAGCCGCCGTTATTGGCCTCTATCCACGAGCCAATGATTATGGAATCCCCTCACCGGCTACCGTTTAAGGGGTCTTCGCCCAACAGGTAGATTCATGGCTTATATACCTCTAGAAGTTTTGTTCAGCCTGAGAAGAGGTGAATGGTGATAAAACTGATGGACTTAACTTATATAATTAATGAGCGAAATACAAGTCGACCAATTTGAATTATTCATGTTTTTCGGGAAACAAAAAAAAATAATAATCCCCTGCAATAATTCCCTGTGGATGTCAATCAGAAAATAAAATTCTCAGGCCTGACTATTCCCTAATAATAATCCCCTGCAATAATTCCCTGTGGATGTCAATCAGAAAATAAAATTCTCAGGCCTGACTATTGAACATAATCTATGCCATACTATTACAATGTATGTAAATATTAATACATCTTTTGAACTTGATCAACTTGAAAGAATAAAGAAAAAACCTACCAAGTGGTTATGGCATAGTTATATTTTCTATGCTCAAAGAATTTATCCGTGCCAATCTAAACATTTTTATCGAAATCTATTCACGATTCCGTGTAGACTAGCCACGAAACTCCAGCAAAAAATTAATTTTGGAGGACACTGATTTGCAGCTCGAACGTTAGGCCTGTCAACCTGCGGATAATTCCTATCGACGAATCAAAAAATTAATTTGACCGCTAATTGATGCAGATCCGATGAATTATCAAATTCAATTTATGAATAAATTACCCCGAGAGTGTTCCAACCCATTCTGTGGCCTTCTTTTGCTTTTTAGGACGTCCCACAGTAAGACAAGGGCGTCCTAATCGATGCGATTAATCTGGGGTGAAGGAGGAAAACATTCAACGGAGAAAAAAGTCCCTCGAATGGGTGTGGCACATAGCTTCCTCGTATCCATATCCCGATTTTATAGATGATGATGTATATAATGTGTACCCGACTGCGGTGATAAGATAAGAACCGTCTTGCGGGGATGCGAGTTCGAATCTGGTCGCTAGCAGAAAGTTTTCTGTTTATTAGACGATCGGCAATCTCTCGTTCCAACCCAGGGCGGTGATGTTTGGGAAGCCAAGAGCGAAATCATCAGAACAAATTCTGATCTCCCCTTAGGGAGACAGCTGATGACGTCCGCGACGTCAAGAATGGCAGTCGGACGAAAATTCAACCTGAAATGGTTGCTTACTTTACTTTTTTTACTGTACTATAGATGATGATTTAATTTCAAAACATCAGTTTCCTGCGGTACCCTCACAGGAACCATTTACACCCCAACCCAAAGAATCCCTAGAAATTCCATCGAAATCTGATGGAAATGTTGAAGTTACAGAAGAAAAAGTTGAGAAAATTCACGTTTGCTCATGTGCTACTGTCAGTCCGGAGGCGATGATTTTGCTAGGGGACCATCTAGACCCTAATACGCATAATCCCCGAACGCTTTATCGAAATCGGACAATAACTCTTATAATTTCCCCGTTACGCGGATTTAATTACAGACAGGCATGGTACCCAAATTGTTCAGGAAAGCCTACAACGTAAAACGATAATACATATTTTGATTTTAGAAACAATTTTTCATTTCAACCTTGAAAAGTGAGAACAATGCTTCCGAGTCTACCAAGGTAGACGGCTATTGCTACCTTGGTAGAAGGCTATTTCTTCTGCTGCAGACTTAAGATAATAAATGCGTACAAATTCGTTTCAGACCATTCTGAATCCAAATCTGCGAAAAACTATAGGTTTATGTCTGTGTGCGTATAGGTACGTGTGTGTGAGTGTGTTGTCTACTCTGACAAAATCTTGTGTACCCTGTCTAGGCTTCAATTTCTCACCGATTTGCATACCTAGTTTATTTGTTCAGCACAGAAATCTATCTCTTTTTTTTTAGTTCGACTCGGAAATCTATCTGGTTGTGCTCTACGTCGCTGGAATTTCAAAATTCTTGTTTAAGGGGGAGGAACGTGGGGTTTTAACAGAAAAACTTCATTCATGCGGTATGAGTTAATGAGCAAATTTGCAAATAAATTGTTAATGCTATGGGTAAGAATATCGAAATATATGCTTTACGGGAGATTAGTCAGCCTTGTAGGTGTAGTTATAGGTGTATATATAGATCACTAGTCTGCGAAGAACACGGCTTTGCCATTGTCACCATCTACTAACTATAGATACTACCAACCTACCACATGCCTACTTCACAATCAAGTTTATTTGGAAACAATAAACGCTTCACTCTCAGTTCGAAGAAACAGGAGTTGAGATTGCCCTAATTATTAGGAAATGTGATTACTGGTTGCTTAGGAAGCAAAACTAAGCACAACTCGAAGTAACGAACAGCGATCGCATTTTGTTAGCTAAAATTGAACGGAGATTAGGCCTATTGCGATTCACACTCGTATTTGTGATTTATCGTAAGTTCGACATCTAAGTTTTCGTAAGGTGCGAACGGATTGTCCTACAGACCTCCGCGTGGTCCCTAAAAATTCTAAAAATTAGGTAGGTACTATTTCAAATTAGTGAGAAACAATACATTCATTTCAAGAGTTTTCGAGATAGGGCACTATTGAAAATGATCAACCCTTAATTTTCACCCCTTAGAAGTGACTGATATCAACCAAAAGCTTCGAGGCACAACTTAACCGCAAATGGAGCCCATGTACCTAATTGCATCAAAATCGATCCATGGGATTTAAAGAAAGCGGCGGTTACTGCGGACGGATGGACAATTTTTTATTCGGTTTTCTGATTCTGCGTACCTTGAAACGTAGATCAACAAATTTTGAGGGGGGGGGGGGTTAACAATTTGTCTTCTTAGTGATTATTGAAAATAATAAATCAAAATTAACCAAAAAACGTCTGCCAAGTGGGTGTGGCACATAGCTTCCTCGTATCCATAACTCGATTATATAGATGATGCATAGTAGTTAATCTCAAGGAATCCAATATCTAAGTACCTTTTACTACCCTCATAGGGGACCATCTACACGTTAATCTGGACAATCCTAGAAAATTTCATCAAATTCGGATGAAAAATGTAAGTGTTATGGCCGTTACAATGATTTTACGTATGTGCATGCGCAGAGGCTTCTGTACATTTTAAGGCCTTGATTTTCTTTGGGGACCATCTACAACTTAGTACGCATAATCCCTGAAAATGTCGTCGAAATCGGTTAGAAAATGTGTAAGTCATGGCTGTTACAAGGAAATTCACGTTTGCGCATGCGCAGCTGCTACTATGATTCCGAAGGTGATGATTTTCATAAGGAAACATCTAAATACTAATCTGTAACATCCCTGAAAATTTCATCGAAATCGGGTAGAAAATGTGGAAATTATGGCCGTTACAAGGAAATTCACGTTTGCGCATGCGCAGTGGCTACTATCAGTTCGAAGGTGATGATTTTCATAGGGGACCATCTAAATACTAATCTGTAACATCCCTGAAACTTTCATTGAAATCGGATGGAAAATGTAGAAGTTATGGCCGTTACAAGGAATTCACGTTTGCACATGTGCAGTCGCTTCTATCAGTCCTAGGATAATGATTTTCATAGGGGACCGTCTACACACCAACCCACACAATCCCTGAAAATTTCATAGAAATCGGACAATAACTTCGTATAGTTATGCGCGTTACAAGGAATTCATGACAGACAGACACGGAACCAAAATTGTTCAGAAAGGTCTAAAACGCAAAACGTGAGTGAAAATTTCGATTTTGGAGAAATTTTTTCTTCGTCCTTGAAAAGTGAAAACTAAGCTTCCGCTACCTTGGTAGTCTCGGAAGCAAAACCTCAACGAACACACTTTTCGTCCCCTCAAACTCATTGAGTACCTAGGTTCGAATAAATTGTAATGGTATTCCTATTTTCTGAATACCATACAAGACACAAGTTTTATGAAATTCGGTAGTCCATATTCATGATGTCTCCATGCTCTTCATGTCTCCACGACCTAAAGAGTACCCACTCGGCTATTGCATTTTTGGGTGCAACAAATACAGTTTTCAGTGAAGTTTTGAAGTGGTTTCAATCGATTGGTTTGGTAATTAATCTTCGATTTGGTCCAATATCAAAAGCTATATAAGAAATGGTCTCTATCAAAAACAGAACCTACGGAAAAATTCAAAATTCGAACTTCACCGAATTCCCTCTTCCTGTCCCTTCAAAAAAGTGCCCAAGTCATTAATATCCTAATTTTTCTACTTTAATAGGTTCGTTCGGAATGGGCGAGTTGTAACCCTCAAGTAACTCCACCCCTCACCTTCCTTTTCATGTAATGGTCACTTTTGACTGACTAGCTCATATACGTAAGGCAACTCATCACAATTTATGTGGGCAACGGAAATTGCCCCACACTGAAATTTTATTATCATCGTTACGGTATGTTGTCATAAAAAGTAAACCACTATACTGTTCCAACTCAGTTTGCACCTGAAAAAAGAGAAAAAAACACTCCTAAGAACTTGTTATAGCTACGTCGACGATGCGTGAAATCAATAAAAGTTTCTAGCTTTCTAATATTTTCCTTCTTAAGGTCTCGAGTTTTCTAACTATCCAACCCCAGACTCTAAAGAAACTATTCGATAAGGCATGCAAAACAAAACGCTGCAAATTATTACACAACGGTTTATTATTTTTATATAGATCACTCGTCTACATAATCACCAACCATCCAATATGAGGAAAAAAAAAATCGAAAAAAATCAAAAAATTTTTTTTAAAAATCAAAAAAAAATCAAAATCACCAACCATCGATTGCATTTTGGTCAGCTAAAATTTGAACGGAGATTAGGCCTCTTTTGCGATTCACACTCGTGTTTTGATTTATATATATATATATATGTATTTCAATATAAACCCTTAAATTTTCGTAGTGAGCGAACGGTTTGTCCTACAGAGCTCCGCGTGGTCTCAAAAAATTCTAAAAATTCCATAAAATCTTAAATCGAAGGAAAAACAATACCTTTATATCGAAATTTTTTGAGTTAGGGCGTTTTCAAAATTTCAAAATTGATTTTGGAACCCTTAGGAGTGACCTACATCAACCAAAAGCTTCGGGGCACAACTAGACCCCAAATGGAGCCTACCTACCAAATTTCATCAAAATCGGTCAATGCTAAGTGGCAAAATTGCCGCGTACGGCGTACGGCGTACGGCGGACGGACGGCCAAATTTTTATTCGATTTTTGGATTCTACGTACCTTGAAACGTACACCATCAAATTTTGAGGGGGTGTTAAAATTTTTTTTTTCTTGGTCGATTCCAAAGGTTCATTATTGAAAATAAAATTAACAAGAAAAAACGCTTGCATACGAGTCTGCAACACATTGAAACATTTTCATGCCCCCCTGGTAATATCAAACTGTAAAGTACCTACCTACCTAACAACTTCACTTCTGATGGTCATAATCATCATTGTGGCGACTTGGGACAAATATCGTTGCAACAAATATCGTTGCAACAAATATCGTTGCATCAAATTTCGTGACGATTTTTTTTTTTATGTGCCATATGAAAGACATGAAAATGTCAATAAACCAAAATTAACGAACACAACTTCAAGAATTTGTTATTTCGTAGTGATTTTTGGTTAGGAATCTGAATACAATAATGTTATTGAAGAGTGCAAAACTCACACTAACCACTTAATGAAATCCACTGAACATATTATTATGGAGTTAACAGTGAATGCCCTGTTCTAAGGATGACTGCTTAGTATAATAGTTACTGGATGTCAGCCATTACCACTTAAATTAATTGAAGATTTGAACTCAGCATCTTGAGAAATTTGAAATTTTGAACAGCCATGGTCTAGAAACATTGGATGAGTACGATATTGTAGCAAATCAATCCATATTAACGAAAATTAAATTAAAAAGAAATGGAATTAAAAGGAAAAGTAGATTTCGGTGAACTGAAATGTTTGCTACGGAATAAAGCAGCTTTATAATGAAGTAGCTTTATAAAGAACTATTATTCCCAAGTGATACTAACTTATATTGAAGCGTGAGAATAGAGTGGTCCCGGCAAGAGGTTTATCTCGGGGAAGACAATCATTATTTATCGCAAAATATAAAGCTAAAAAGGGAGACTACTCAAGTTCGGAAGGTAATAATTAGCCAGTACTTAATCAACAAGTTATTGCTGTCAATTAAAAAGTCATAAATAATATGGTCCATCTCCCGCGTACAATGGTATTCGACAGCGATAAAAATCCCAAAGTTGAACGTTTTAGCCCATTCCCAATCAAATCCATACCATCTAGTAATTTAGATAGGACACAGGTCAATCAATCTATCCAAGCTTATACCACGAAATAGCCATTTTAATGGATTTCGAAACGGTAGCAATCGTTTTTAGGAGCTTCTGGGGCAATAAGCTATTTCGTAGTCATTAATGTTATTGCTTTTGCTTAATGTTCAATGTACTCAAGGGTTAAAGTAGAAGAATCGATCACGTCTGTGGAAGGCTGTTTTTCGCCCATTGTGCTTTACAAAATAATTGTACTAGATAACATCAAAACATGACTGGAGATCTGCAGTTTCGCGATACTTGTGCAACGCTAACTTTGTTCCACGCAACTAACGTAGTTCGTTAGAAGTTCAAACTCTCGTTTCATCCGAATTTTCTTTTGTGTGTAGGTAGTGCATTTTGGCTCCCCTTCAAAGGCATGTTCACGCAAACAAACTGACGGTATAATTTTTTTTTTTAAATACACTATTTTCCCACAATTGAAAATAAATTACGTGGGTTTTTGATGATGTAGGAAGTAGAGGTAGCTCAGGTAGAAACTAAACGTTGTACAACAGATTGAGTACCAAAATTTCGAATGAAGCATTGATTTTACTTTTCAAGGCTAACTAAGGAAGAAAATGATCTCCAAAATCGAAATTTTCGCTCGCGTATTACTTTACAAACCTTCGTGAACAATATTTTGGATCCTCGTTTGTCTGTCATTTTGTATGTATCCGCAAATTTTTGAAACGTGCAAAACTATAAAAAGTCAATTTCTGATTTTAATTAAATTCTCAGAGATTGTGCGGGTTGGGATGCAGATGGTCCTCGATGAAATTCATCACTCCCGATTCGATAGCAGCTTCAGGGCATCTTCATACGTAAGATCGTTGCAACTACTATAACTCCTATATTTTCAATTAGATTTCAGTGAAATTTTCAGGGATTGTCTTAGTACCCTAAATGGTTCCTTATCTATTTAATTGAGATCGGATCATTGGTTGCCACTGCGCATACGATTTTGTTGAGATTTTCATGGGTTGTAAGGCTGAGACTTTGGATGATCACCTTTTAATTTTAATCGCCATGTGATCATGTGATTTGATTTTGGTTTATTATTTTCAATAATAAGCCTTTGGAATCGAGCAAGAAAAAAAATATTTTAACCCCCCCTCAAAATTTGATGTTTTACGTTTCAAGGTACGTAGAATACGAAAATCGAATAAAAAAATTTCCGTCCGTCCGCCGTACGCCGTACGCCGTACGCGGCACTTTTCTTAGCAACACTGGACCGATTTGGTTCAAATTTGGTATATGGGCTCCATTTGGGGTCTAGTTGTGCCGCGAAGCTTTTGGTTGATGTAGGTCACTTCTAAGGGGTGAAAATTAAGGGTTGAAATTTTCAAGAGTGCCCTAGCTCGAAAACTCTCGAAATAAAGATATCGTTTTTTCACCAATTTTAAATAGTATTGAATTTTTAAAAATTTTTGAGACCACCCGGAGCTCTGTAGGACTAACCGTTCGGTCCCTACGAGTACTTGAAGGTTTTCCTTCGATAAAACAGAATCATGAGTGTGAATCGCAAAAGAGGTCTATTCTCCATTCAAATTTTATCGGACTAAAATGCGATCGCTGTTCATTTCTTCGATTTGTATACAGTTTTGCCTTCTGCGTAACCAGTAATCAAATTTCCATATGAAGCTTTCTATTTTTCCAATCGAGTGTGAAGCGTTTAGTTCTTTCTAATAAACTTGATTGTGAAGGTGTGAAGCCAGTATGGTGTGGTAGGTAGTACCTAGCTGGTAGGTAAAAAAAAGTTGGTAGGTAAAAAAAATGTTGGTGGGCTTCTTCACTCTTAAGATCACTGATCAGCTGAGTGAGCTCCGAAGCCATTTTCAATCCTATTGAATGGAAGTGCTCTTCCAGGTGTCTCCAGCATTCGAGAAGATCTTCTTCACTCTGAAGAATCACTGATCAGCTGAGTGAGCTCCAAAGCCATTTTTAATCCTATTGAATGGAAGTGCTCTTCCAGGCGTCTCCAGCATTCGAGGAGATCTTCTTCACTACTCAGATCACTGATCAGCTGAGTGAGCTCCAAAGCCATTTTTAATCCTATTGAATGGAAGTGCTCTTCCAGGCGTCTCCAGCATTCGAGGAGATCTTCTTCACTCTTCAGGTCACTGATCAGCTGAGTGAGCTCCGAAGCCATTTTCAATCCTATTGAACGCAGGGAGCTGAAATTTGAGAGGGCAGGTCAAAGGAGAATACAGGTTCTATTGATGGAGAACCAGTGATTTATACAGAAGGGTGATCTATACAGAAAATAATAGACCTTTGAGCAGTGATTTGCAGCGTTCTTCGATTTGTATACAGTTTTGCCTTCTGCGCAACCAGTAATCAAATTTCCATATGAAGCTTTCTATTTTTCCAATCGAGTGTGAAGCGTTTAGTTCTTTCTAATAAACTTGATTGTGAAGGTGTGAAGCCAGTATGGTGTGGTAGGTAGTACCTAGCTGGTAGGTAAAAAAAATTTGGTAGGTAAAAAAAAATGTTGGTGAGTAAAAAACGCTGCAAATCATTGCTCAAAGGCTTCTTCACTCTTCAGATCACTGATCAGCTGAGTGAGCTCCGAAGCCATTTTCAATCCTATTGAATGGAAGTGCTCTTCCAGGCGTCTCCAGCATTCGAGGAGATCTTTTTCACTCCTCAGATCACTGATCAGCTGAGTGAGCTCCAAAGCCATTTTCAATCCTATTGAACGCAGGAGCTGAAATTTGAGAGGGAAGGTCAAGGGAGAATACAGATGGTGGTAGGTGCTATTGATGGAGAACCAGTGATCTTTACAGAAGGATGATCTATACAGAAAATAATAAACCTTTGAGCAATGATTTGCAGCGTTTTTTGACAGTAACTACTTTGCATCGGAGTATCTGTATCCCGTTCGTACAGATATGATGACGCTATGTGCCACACCCACATGAAAAATTCGTTTGGGAGTATTTAGGAATGATTCCTGAAGTCCAATGCTTTTTCATGGAATAGAATTTATATATTTGGAATAGAAAAATTCCAAAATTGTCCAACAATGTCAACAATAAACAAATTAATAAAGTACAAGTTTGTTGGTCAATTTTGTTGAAAAACTGAAAGAAAATGTTTGGAAACAATGCTTCTGATTCCTTGATAGTCTTTAAAACAAAATAACAGCATTAAAAAACGTATATGCGTGTTTTTCAGTGTAATCAACTTTGCCATCAATCTTTAATATTTTACATTACATATATTACATTATATTACATATATTACATTAATATATTACATGATGTATTCGAAATCAGCGTAAAATTGTCTGTATACAGGACCCACTGAACTGTGAGTACACTTTCAAAAATATAAAATCATCTGATTACATAGTAAAAAATGGGACATTAGTGCCATTGAATATTGAATGTCATATTACGTCATTAAATAAAAACGGTTCCATTATTCCATTATTGGAACTTTCTTCCTATCAAGTAAGAAGGAACAATTTAAATTGATTTGTGTAGCAGGTGTATAGTATTTGTGTGTTTGATCAAATTTCCATGTACATATTAATTACTTGAACATCATTATTAAGGAGAGTTGTACTGCACAACACTATTTCTCAGATTGAGGTACAAGAAGCCACATCTAGCCTTCAAAGAACAACGAGAGGAACACAAATTCAATATTTTTATCATGCATTGAACGTTTTTACAAAAATTCTCAGTTCATTAGGAAGTACCTAACTATGTTATCCTGGGCATACCTAGTGAGGCCAGTGGAGATATCCAAACGCGTTTCCCATTAGTCACTCACGCGCAACCTATTAACGGAGTTACCCGGAAGAATCTCTAACTGATAAGTTACGGGTTATCAAGCCCTGGCTAAAATAATTTATTGAGATAAGTTAATCATCGAGTCTCGCTATTCAGATAGCGAATTAGATGAAGGTTGAATAATTATCACGTGAAGATTCAGAATAACTGACTCTTACCTGGGGATTTCCTTGGAAATCAATGATATTCGATATTGGTACGCATGTGAAAATCTCGGTCCAAACAGTAGTTTGTTAGTTTTACACAACCAAAATAATAATAACTAAATATATAAATTTATCCAACGAATTTTTAACTGTATTTTGTGAAAAGTTCATAAAATTTTCATTTTTTTAACAATTTTGGTATTTTTGTTTTTCAATAATGACCTATTGGAAATTTTATTTAAAAAATCCCCTCCCCATCAAATTTTGATGGTTAACCTTTCAAAGTATGTAGAATAAAAAAATCGAATAATGAGAAGAAAAAAAAAAACGCGCTGCAAATTATTTCAAAAAAGGTTTATTATTTTCTGTACAGATCACTCGTCTGCAAAGAACACAGGTTTGCCATTGTCAAATCTTTAGTGTGTATGTTTGGTAGTACCAACCATAGATACTACCTTACTACTAGTTACCTACTTCAAAACGAAGTTTATTTGGAAGAAATTAACACTTCACACTCAATTTGAAGAAATAGGGAGTTGATGCTCATTCATATGGAAATTTTAGAACTGATTGCTAAGGACTCAAAACAGAGTACAACTCGAAGAAACAACAATAATTTTGTTTACATAAAATAAAATAATAAACTTTTGTGAAATAATTTGCAACGTTTTTGAAATAACTTTAAATGGTGTTGATTGTTGAATTTCTTGTAGTTTGAAGCTGAAATAATTTTCTCCTGATAGTGCCAATAACAATAATCTATTGATTGATTTTGGAGAACAGAACGATACTGAATTGAAGCTTCCGTTTTTGTTATAGTGCGATGTATCAACCTTCAGCGGGTCCCGTATACGGTAACGGACTGCAGAGTTTTTACAGCCCAACCATGCCTAGTTCACCAGACCCAAATGAAAACAATGCTTCGGTACCTCAACACGTCTCATGGACGCCACGTAAGTGAAAATGGAACAATAAATTAACAGACTGGACCATAATATATGTACCTATAGTGTACGTGAAATGTTTCGAAAATAATAAATACAATTATTAAACTAGCTAGGTAATTTTCGTTTTCGGTGGATTTACGATTCAATGGAACCTACGAGTATATTCAGCCATTTTAAAATTCTACAAGCTGTATACTTTGCAGATTGGTAAACATTGTACAAACAAATAATATATCCCTTTGGGTAATTATTTGCGGCATTATTCCGCAGAAAAAGAAATAATGAAAAACACACAGTCCTAAATTTAACATTTTCCAAAATGTTAAAGTCAATGAAAATGCATTTCTGGAAATGAGTATAATGTCGACCTCTGAAGTTTGTAATACCTCAAGAGTGATCATACTAAAATAATATCGATACCTTAAAGCACAAAGGCTATGTCCATCCATCTTCCACATTTTTAATTATTTTCAACTTCAGAAAAACTCAAATTCAACAAAACTACTACCTATTGACATTCTTGACGATTATAGCTTGAAAACGTCTTGAAGAAATTGAAGATTTTTGTGTAATAAGCCATTATTTCAGGAAGTGTACACTGGTGATAACTTCTTTTGCGTTTTTCTCAAAACTCCATTTTTGGACATAGCACTTTTGTGCTTTAAGGTATCGATAAGATGAACGTCTGGAGGTGTCATTTTGGGAATTTCTAGAACTTATTATTACTGTGTATGTAACAGTATTACTTCCTCGTTCTAATAAGTTTCGAATAACCTGTTGTCAATAGTTACCGGTGATGACTACACTCAAGGTGCAAACTCGCTGAAGTTGAATGCTCGATCTTCATTGCCGGCGTTCAATCACAGATTCCGGCCGTATCCCACGTCAGCTTATCACCTCCCGACACAGCAAGAAACGTTCTGGCCCACGCCCACGTCTGTAGGCGTTGCTCACAGTCATCAATACCCAGCTGCGACCTCGCTCTCCCAATGTGAGTACCTGTTGATGCACTAAGCTCCTCATGAATTCTTGGTAGCCTCTAGTTTACCATGAAATTGTAGTAAAATTCGGTAAATTTTACTTAAAGTCCTAATGTGTGATGAAAATGAGAGTTCTCATAAAATAGGAAAACAAAACGAAGTCGGTAAATGATCAGAACGTGCCATAGCATCCCACTGTGATCAAAAATGTTGTGGTCGACTTTTGCCCCAAAAAGTAAGAGAGGGTTAAATTTGAGTGAGGTGAAGAGAGCTCGTGATTTTAATTTCTTTCTTAAATGTCATATTAGAAAGGTGATAATTTTATGAATCACCTGCATAATATTGAACTAGGTACTAAGAACTTCATCCTGTGACTTTGTTAGCGAGTAGTTTAATAGTCATTATCCGAGATCCGCGTAGTATGACACTATTTTAGGACTTGGAAATCATTTCGAAGTTAGATAAAATCGATATCCCATTGCATTTTTCGTAAACCAGAAAAATTGTATTCCATCAAACAATTAAACGGGATCATTATTCGGATGACAACTGCGCGATAACCGTGGGAATACTAAATAATCATGCTTCGTAAAGGAAATAAAAAGCGACTGTAAAAACTGACAGACAAAAACGTGACCGTGACTTGTCTGTTAATTGGTGGTTTGGGAACGCTCAATTGACCTTTCCAAACTAAACATCGAACGAAATCTCCAAGACCCGTAAATTGTCAAGAAGAGGCGGTCCAAGTATTAATTAGGAGGGTGCCTCAACAAAAAGGGGTAACAACCCCATTGGAGAGGATCAGTGGGCGGCTATAAAAGTCGCTATATATCGTCAACATGGTGCGTTGTAAATCTTGGGGTTGAGGAAGGGGTTGTAACTTGAGATGTGGACAAACAAAAATCCGTTGCAAGATGTCTAGGGAACCGTTTGGTAGCAGTCTCACCCTAAACACCAATTAGTCATAGTTTTCATTTGTTCCTATACCCTTGGTGAGATTGATTATTTTCCGTGAGGGAAAGCAGGTAGGTATAACCAAACTTAATAATCTTTCGTATCCAAAGTTACTGCTACCACTTACCGGTATCACTACTACTTTTTACTTATCAATAGATTACTGCTACCAATTACATGAGTGTACTTTACCTAGCATTTTACTTCAAGACGAATATTTTTTCGTTTATTCGTAAGTACAATTTCGATGGTTTCTTCTAAAAATTCCTGGTGGTGTCTAACAGAAGTTATAAGCTATTAATATTATCCATAAAACGAGAACAAAGGTTGTTACTTATTCAAGGAGCAGTTTATTTTCAATCCGGACGCTGTTGTACTGATCGGGGATGTCCCTCAAAACCATCCTTGACTATCAGATCTCTTCAGAACATAACAATAGATTCAGAACCTACCTATTGCACGGGACACGCCTACATTAATTAGTCCAGCAAATAGCCAATTGCATTTGTGTCTACGGTGCAATCATTACGTTTAAACGCTGTGAGTTTTTGATCAGGTTATGATACAAAAGAACCTCTTCAAATTTTCATAGTTTTTTCTTTGTTTTGTGTACTGGGTTATTTCCACTCTTCACTCACGGAATGGTTTTAAGACATTAAAGTAGATCTAGATTAATGATTCAAGCGGTATCCTAGAAATCCCAGAAAGTCATTAGTTTCATATGTTTTTCACGCCAACCGTCGCGGGATGTTTGATGGAAAAATGACCGAGTTTAAGTTACACAGAACCATACTCAGCTCCCGTTTATCATTTCGAGAAACGGAGGATGAAGGAAGAGGGATAACCGCGTGTAATAGATTAGTCAGCGAAGCCCTCAAAAAAATAACCATCGAGGAGAAATGGACGTGATCTGTTAATAATAACACCATTAGGGTTTATGACAAATGTTCCTCTAGGGCACATGGGAGAAGTGGAGAAGAGAGAACCATTAGTTGGGATGGAAGTGTCAAAGATCTAATGAGTTAAGCATCACCGAGCAGGGGACGAGCCGAGTTGGGGAATTTTAGGTTTTTGAGTGGATCGTCAAGTACTTCCGTGAAGGAGAGTCGACACGAAGATCGGAAATCAGTCATTTCCAGTGACTCTTTCGGATAGAATGCACTGTCATCTTAAAGATGGTCTGACAGGCTGGACTCCTCGCGTATGTCACAATTTGAACATCCTGACAGCAAAACTGTCGTGAACTAGGGGTGATACGATTACTTCTTTCGATAGCTTTCGATTAATAATGAACCGGAAAATATCTTGATTTATTTTTGACATCATGCAGTGGTCGCAAATTAACTAGTTTCATTTGCAAGGATAAGACACCTTTTCAACCGAAAATCATAACTAAAATTTTTATGAAGTTGGTTGGTTGTAGAGCTTCCTTGCGTCGAATTAAATCGACACATATAATAATATTATATTATTATACTGACATAACAGTTGGACCTACGTGTTTTGTATGATAAAGCTTCCTAGATGCAAAGTCAGTTAATAATCATGGATTGTGAAGGTACATAATAATATAGAGGGTATATGAGAGGTATATTGTAGAATTTTTTCTGGGTACGATAATTATTTAACAATATCTAATAACAATAATTATTACATTCATCGATTTAATCGATTAAGTGCATCGATCTCATTGCACTTCAAAATCCGATTAGTTCACAAAATTGATAAATTGTTCTGATTTACGCCCAAATTTTCGAATCAGAAATAAGGAATCTTCTCGGGGTTGTGAAACTGCTGGTTTTATTTGGGTTTTTTAATAAGTGGAGCCATCACATGACGTTCTATGCCGGCCGAATTGACTCCTCTCCTAATTCTGAAGTATCCGTTTTCTCCCCACGATGTGCCCCACGAATTTTCTCCAATCCAAAAACGTTTACCGTCCTCAACTCCCCAGCCAAGAAGTTTCACAGTGAGTTTACCGATAGGTAATTCGTTTGGTGCCTCGTATATTCCTCCAGTGTAATCCAGAAATTCAACATGGAGATCGATGTAGGCTACCACCGGACCATTGGTGAATATTTCATTGTCGATATTTCTCACCAAGTATGCACCTTTGGTGAAGAAATGTGTGTACTCTTGGTTAGTGTTGTTGCAATATCGTAATGGACAGAATGGAGTGAGAGCTCGAGTATGAGTAGTTTCCAAGATTTCCATGGGCTGGCAGGTTGGAGTTGATGATCCTTGCTTGACGAGGAACTGGAGTGCCAACCATGGATAACCTCCATAACATCCAACACCACACTTACCACAGCAGGAAAGGACCCTCGCAGGTGTAAACCCCGGAGAACCCACCATACAGGATCTGTCTGTAGCCACGGATGCCACGGCGGTGGCCCAAGATGCTTCACAGTTACCAGAGTCATAAGGTCTCTGAACGCAACGGCCGTGCAATGTCCTCCAATCGTAAGAAATCGGGAGCCTAACGTTCGGTCCAGCACCTCCGTAAGATAAACCCGTCACATTCAAATCAGGTAAAACGCCAACACGCCCCTCACTACTCACGAATGGTAGAAGAAATGCCAAATAAATCAACATTTGTGAGGGGAAATATATTGAAACCTCGGCTTGAACGCGTTTGATTCCGTTATCATTGTGGTTCTGAAAGAAAACAAACACTCAACGATTCGTTCTGACAAAATTTATTATTTATAGCCTCAGTAAATTTTGATTGATTGAAAGCCCTGGAATTATACGTCTACTCCCTGCTCTTGATAGTAGAACTGAGATTACAAGTGAACGTATCACACCCAGTTCATAACGTAACAATAATGTTTTACAATATTATTAAGGATTCGCCTTCGTTTCTAACTGCTTTTCGAGAAAGCTAAGAATATTGGGAAATGATTTTCTTCTACAAAGCATAGACAAAAATCAACTAAAGAGCAAAAAACCTATAAAGTTTCATCTTGACATTAATTATTAGGCACTGCAGAACTAATTATCAAACAAGCATGACTATACATGTCGTTCCTGATGGTTGTATCATTGTTGTACGTTGAGTTGTGGTATTTTTTTTAGAAAATTAGCTAGGTACAGTTTCACTGACTGGCTCGTTTGCAAAGATGCTGAAATGTTAATGAACTTGTAAATGAACCAATGACCTTGGTTCACCTCATTAATTTCAGCCTGATGATGCCCCGGAGCAAGTCAGTGGAACTACTCTCAAGAAAAATAAGCTCAATAAAACCACGTTGTTTTTATTTAATTTTAATTCAAGAGGACCCTACAGAGAGCCACCATCGACCAACTACGAGTTCATAATGGTCATTATTACATTCGTTACCTGAGCTGATAGGTAGAAAACTATCATGTTTATCGTGAGATTGATAACTGCCGATGGAGCAAAAAACTTCTGATCAGGTCCAATTCAGAAAAATCTAGTTTTTTAATGACCTACATAAGCTCAAAATTGAGTTGTTTGTTCATAATCTGATCTGATCTATTTAGAGGTTGTTCGATTTTAGTATTATGAGTGCCGTTTGTTATTTCTCTCATGAAAAAGTAGAGGAGAAAACTCGATTCTACTGCAACTAAATCGTGAATCTACATGTAAGTAACATCGGTAGTGAGTGGCATAACGATGTGAATTTCCAAGTTCGAAACCTATTTTTACCGCTACGTGAGCTGTTTGAGCTCCGCCCTATCGCTGCGATGCGGCTGGCGCGCATCCGCGGTCGATCCCCGCTTCGGGAGCCGTTAGCCCTGAAGAAGCCACCAGCTATGGCGGTACATGACAGGGCATCCCGCCGGATGAGCGTCGACCAATGGAGCGCGGGATAGGACCCCTTTGATGAAGCCGCCATTTTATATGAGGGTCCTTCTACTTCCAAGCTCTGCAACAAAGCTCTCATAGGAATCCCACGAACTCGCAGTAAGATTCCTTTGTTATTTTCTGTTAAAGACTCATTCACCCACCATTTTCAAGTTAATCTAGTAAACTTATATTCATTTTTTTAAATCTTGGATTACCCTATCCACTGCCAGTCGGATTTATTTCTCACATGGAATATTTTAGTTCATTTCGTGATAACATAACAGCGTATAAAACACATCAACATGATTCAACTCATCGTTGATAGGTATTGGTTCTGAAAGGCATTTAGGTTTTCTGAGTCTACTTCAACTAACTAATTCAATTAGATCAAGTTAAACTCTTAATTTTTATGTCGGCTCAAGGTCAGACAATATGAATTATCTGATTAAAATGACCAACAGTAATTAACGAATTACAGTTGGTCTCCCAGTATGCGTGATTTGACTGCTCGCACGAAATGGTCCCTCCATACGTCGATATGTTTTTTTTTTTAATTTTTCGGCTGTATTGAATTCTTGATGATAAGAGAGCATGTATCTATATAAATGAACCACTATAGATACATCGTTTATAGGAATATGCAGTGTTTATGGATCTTTCGTACTGTATAGTTTAGTCTCAGCAAACGTTGTTCATGACTCTTTCAAACCCATCCGATTTAATCGATATTCTGTGAGTTTTTCACCCGAGTGTCACTAACGCATATTATAGTATATTATAGTCAATACGAACTCGCTCAAACACACTTTTACAAATAACAAAGATAATTATGTATCAATCCACTCCTTCTTTCCACGTCTATGTTAACTATCCAAGGGTTTGAAGATGCAACGAGTGTTCAAAAGAGTAGAAGCATTCATCGTAATTTTTTTTTTCTATGCAATGCACAATCGAATATTACTTCGAAACTCTATATTTTATGAATTCAAAATATAATTTAGTTATTAATTTAATCATTATGTCAGGCAATTTCAATTACTGTCACCGTTAGAGAAGCCGGATTGTGCATTGAAGAGTTACGAATGAATCATCAACTAATTATTACTAGTATCACAAGTTCACTTAATTTTGGTACTTTGGTACACAGAAGTATTAGATGTCCATATCATCGTTAATTGTACTTTGAAAAACAAGTAAATTTTACAAATAAAGAACAAATAGTTTCTCAGAAAAATAAATCCTAAATTTACCATCTTCTGAATGTGGTTTTAAAATTGTAAAACATTCGAGATCCAAGGAAAAACAAACCATGCGAATACCGCATCGGC
Source organism: Apolygus lucorum (assembly GCA_009739505.2). NCBI lineage: Eukaryota > Metazoa > Arthropoda > Insecta > Hemiptera > Miridae > Apolygus > Apolygus lucorum. Next base: position 18,786,753 of record CM019182.2, read on the forward strand.
GTACGTCTTCGGGTCAGTCGGTGAGGATTGGAGCATCGGGTTTGCTATGTTAGCAGTCCACTAGGAATGAACTGGTGGTCGACTCTCATGAGTCAGCTTACTACCCCTTATTTATACAGATCAAAGAAGAAAATTAAGATGGAGTTTTGCCGTCGATGGTTTGTATTGAATATAATTATATAGGTATACTATATAACTATCGTAATGTAATGATATTATATAATCTACATGGATACCTTGTGATCTCCATTGAAGACAAATCAAATAACCAAACTCAATTTTTGTGGGAATTAAAAGTGTTGAGATAGAAACGTTTGTTGACTTTTAGTCCAAGTCTGTTGTTTCTAAATAATATCTTCAGTAACAGCTTTAATATTATGAACTTGGTGGTGCACAGTTAAAGAAGTAAAGTAAACAAGCTTGTCATCATCTGCTGTCTTCCAAAGAAAAGATCGGGAAAACCCCCCTCCCCATTAAGAGGGGTTCACCTTACTAGAAAAATTATCAGGAGATGCTATCCCGCCCGCGAGCGGTCACTAATCTGACTCCGACCACCCTCTGAATGGACCTAACTTTGGTGATCTCCATAATTAAACCAGCTATAACTGCAAATGCGTTATGTGAGCTCAATTATGGGTATTGGAAAATATTTTTCAAGAAATGATTTGGTGAATGCATACAGTAAAGTTAACAACCATTTCAGGTTAAATTTTCGTCCGACTGCCATTTCTGGCGTCGCGTACCCCTCATTCAATAAATTGGTCCGACTTCGTTCATGAGAATTCACTCAAATCCTAATAATTTTGACAGTATAGGTATTTGGTAGATGAAGTAAAAAGTAAAGTAAAGTAAGCAACCATTTCAGGTTGAATTTTCGTCCGACTGCCATTCTTGGCGTCGCGGACGTCATCAGCTGTCTCCCTAAGGGGAGATCAGAATTTGTTCTGATGATTTCGCTCATGGCTTCCCAAACATCACCGCCCTGGGTTGGAACGAGAGATTGCCGATCGTCTAATAGACAGAAAACTTCCTGCTGGCGACCAGACTCGAACTCGCATCCCCGCTAGACGGTTCTTATCCTATCACCGCAGTCGGGTACACTGTCCACTAGACCACCGACGCCCCCTTTGGTAGATGAATATTTCCTTACTCATGCCCATTAACTGACTGCCTTAACTTGTCTCCGTTACTCTGTGCTCATGCCTATGACATCACCAAACACCAAATCAATGGTAATCCTACAGTAATGATCTCAAAGTGGCTTTGTTTTACCCCTTCTACGAAATAATATTATATGTGATGACGCTCGTACCGACGAATACGGAGTTATTATTATATTTGCCAAATTACGGTGGCAACAAAAATACTGAAACTGATATTTAACTCTCTCGATAATCTAAAATGCGCAATATCTTTGAGTATACATCATTGAGGCCCCAGTGTTTCTCTACCAAACAGTCCATCTGTCCAGCTCAGGTGTGTTTGTTGAACCATGAGCCCACATCCGCAATGACGTTTATATGGGTATCTTTGAAAGTTTTTCGTTGCTCATTTAGTTTATGCTCCACTTCATCGTGTACCATGTTCATATAAAACGACACACCCAGAGAAAAATATTATTATATGCAGAATCTAGAAGTACTCTGACATGGAGTAATAAAAAATATTTTGCAGTGTTACAGTTATCTGTTATAATAGGTTTATAACATTCAAAACATACTTTTCAGTATTATAGGTACCTGTTGTAACAGTAGTATACTCCTCCTTACTTGAGCGGATTGTAGATGTTAAAGATGTTGCATCTTCGACGTTTGAAAAATAATCAACCCACACTTAGGTACCATTACTTGTGTTTATTTTATGAGGTAATTCTGCTGTTACGCGACAAACAATATTACCAGGCTATTAGTTTCATCTTGATAGAGCGGACGTTAGAGCCACTAACGGATTCTGAATGACGGAGTTCTAAATCAGCCGGCTCGATCATCGAAAACATCGAGTAATGGGGTCTGTCTTGAGTTCATGAGCTAGCGTCATCATCTCTTCATAAGTCACAACTCTCACGAAACTCTACATTTTGACAGCATCTTGAGCACCTTATTCAATGGCATGTGACTATTTACTATCAGAAGTAAAAACTTACAATTTCAAGGATTTAATTGAATGCTGTTGTTGTTTTGGTTGCTGCGCTTGCTGGTAATTTATTCATATTTGTGGTAGTGTATTATACACTACCAGCTATAGCTATAATAGCTATCCAGTGAAACAACTTTTAGCTAAATATTTTCAAAAATTAAATTATACCTATGTTGAAATACCAAATCAATTCTCAACGAGAATCAAAAATAAAAATTGATAAATAATTTGAAAAAACAAAAACAAGTGGGAACATAAATTAAATTAATACACCTCAAGTAATAAATTATGTGATTTTCACTTTATAAATTTTATACTTTTACTTCTTTACTGTGGAAGATAAAAAAGCTCTATACTCGTACAGCATGTAAGAAGGGGAAAACAAGTGGGAACATGAATGGAACAAACCTTAAACCCAAAATTGTGTTATTTTCACTGAGTAAATTTTACTTCTTTACTGAGGAAGACGGAAAAGCTCTATATTCGAGCAGCAGGTCAAAAAATGTGCAGCAGGCCTCCAACATCGAAATGTTTCCTCGCATTTTGCGTTTCAGAGCCTTTTGAACCTTTAGGTTAGGTTTCTGGGTACGCCTGTGGCCAACGAAATGATTATTCAATAAATTCTGTAATAATGTACAGTCATAGAGCGATTAGTCCTCCTATAAAAATGTTCTTCGTATTAGACTGATAGTAGCGTCAACTCAAAACATGTCTAGAACCTTAAATACTTGGGGTAGTTCAGACTGTTCTTTGTTTTCATTGATCCCAATGTAGTTACATACCTACTACGTCTGCTAAAGAGTATCTGTGACTTGTACCTAGAGAACGACTGAGTAATGAACTCCAAATTTCCCTACATGAATATATCTCAATTATCAAATTTCTCAATGACTCGAGGTAATAAACAATTTTGTGTCAGTGAAAATAATTTACTGAAAACTTGGATATCTCGTATTACGTTCCAACCTATTTCCAACTACAACTCGGGAAGGAAGACGATGATTGATTGACATCCTGTACCCGATATCTCAACGGGTCGTTATAATTTGAATCTCCAGTAAAGCAAAACTTTCATGAACAAAATACGTGACATGAACTACTTATCTAAATACATTATTCTGCAACGAAAGTTATATATCATGACGTAAGATACAAATGTGTAAGGCGCTAGCAAAAATAAAAGTATGACATGGCAGGATAAGGTGAATTTAAATATTGTTACTTTCCGGGGAAAAAATAGAGACTGGAGATTTTCTGGCTGCTCCTCACTTAGGTTAATATGTTTCTGGAAAGCGTTGTTTCATCATAAACTCATTAGGGTCAGAAAAATGTCGTGAAGAATGTCGTTTGGAGGTCGTTCATCTTTGGCTCAGGTCATTTAACTACAAGATGTCCGTAAAGACTAATCGGAGTTCATTATAGTATTTCAACATTTTCAAGTACTTACAGAATAACATAATGCGATTATTATTATTGTAAATCGCATTACATTTCAGAAAGAAATACTTGAAAAATTAAAATGTCTTAGGGAAAATAATTAATACATACCTAATTATGTGATATTGCCAAATTTAATTCGTTGTAATGTATCATAACTCATGAGACGTAAAAAATAATCTTACAATAATAAATAAATAAAGAAATGAAAAAAAATGAAGAAAATCTTCAAATCCATCTGCAAACGTAGTTAAGTTTTCCTGTGAATAAGTTACTATTCAACATTCTGTAATCTTTGGTGTGGGAAAACACAAAGTTTTACAAGAACTATAATTATCTTCCATCAAGTTTGGCAGACGTTCACTGACAAAAAGTTTGAGCGTCTCGTGCGTTATGAGAACAACAAAGAGCTTGGGTAGATAAAGTGGTCACTCTAGATCTGACAGAAGAAATCAGCTATGAGAAAAGCTGTTCGTTATCGTACCACTTTTTTCATCCCACTATCACACTTCTCTCTGGTCTATGTACAAGCAGATGAGTTTCTTTGAAAACACATGTCCTCCCTTCGTCGAATGCTCCCAGCTTCATGAAACGGATCCACCAAGTGGACTTTCCAAACGACAAGACGTCAACAAAACTTTTAAAGTAAACAGAGATGCGCACCTCGATAGGTTTTTGAAGGAGGCCCTAGTTTTGGTGGCAGATTTACGAGCTAGGCCCTAATGAGTGTGGGGTGGGCCGGAGCAGTGACAAATTAGTTCTGGAGAGGTGTCAAAAACAAGCAGCACCGTCACCCACTCCACACGTGAGGACACTATTTCGCTAACTGTCTTTAGGGAACCCTTCCTCTATCTTATCTGGTACAACTGGACAATATTTATATGTTTGGGGTGCCCCGCAGAAGCCGTTTTTTCCCTCAGTGGTTGTATCAAAGGAGATAAACTTTCAGGCCTGTTTTTTAGTCGGATGATTGCCACTCTTTATAACAAGCGCACGATTCTACAAACGAGCATGGCACATGTGGCCACTTTTTCCACCCACTATCCGGCTTTGCTTTACTTAACTGGCCTAATATACCTGTCATTCAAAACCGGTAGGAATACAATTTGACTAAACTGAGAATATCACGCTTTTCCTAATATTCCAAATATTAGAGTTTTCAAATAGATGCGAATCGGAAATGAGTTGTTGGGGGTGATACGACACTACATATCTACTTGAAAAAACTCTATTTTCAGTTTGGGGTGGGGTGCAGAGAGTGCTGAATTTATTTATATATTTATTTTACAATCAAAAATACATCATAGATACAAAGAATAGAATAGAAAACAAAGTCATATGAAATAAGAAAACAAATTAGCTCAATACCTTGCACACCAAGGCTTAAGTTCTTACGAACTTTTTTCCCCTGGCGGAGTTTGGACTTGACTCATGAACGAACAGCATTGGTCATGAACAGCGAATTTCAAATATATTCCGAATACTTCTTACGAATGGTACTATTCTAGCGAGATATCGCATATTTTCTCATAATAAAACATGTAGAACAAATGTTTTATTGGTTCGTAATTGTGGTTAAATTATTGGTTTTTGTCATTCCGAAGAAGATTTTACTTCTACCACTTGTCTTATGTTTTTATATTTTTTTTTCTTGCAATGCGCCTATATTTGCAATCTGATTGCATTTACTTTGTTTATGATAGCCTTTTTATATGCATATTTTGAAGGTCATTCCAAAAAAAGCATAATTCTTATGTTTGTCGTAAACATTCTATGTTTTTTACATTTTTTAATTTTTTTAGTTGCTCATTTGTAGGTAACATTAATTAGAATTTTTGGTTCGTATGAATACTAATGATATTGATCCTTGAGTTAGGTAATTGTAACATTATTAAAAGGATTTCATAACAAAATGAGGTCTGTCTCAAAGGTATTACTGTTAGTTAGCGATGCATTCCGATGGAAATTCCTTGAGATGATGGAGTTTTGCGCATCAGAAGCGCATACAAACTAGAACCTATTGATTTCTTCCCCTGTTACAATTTAATAAATGATACCCAACTCGTGCTGAGCACTTTGTTAAGGAATGTTTACACTCTTGCAACCGTTCTTTCCAAAAAGTAAAAAGAAAGGTTTGTCGTCACGTTTGAAAGACTTTTGAAGAACTATGAATAAATTAATAAAATTTACGCCTTTTGCATCTTCTTAATCACCTACACTGTTTTCCCATCTCATCACATCGACTCAACTATCTACTAATAGTTCCATGTAACAGGTTTTTAAATTATTCTTAGGCGGAGAACAGGAGGTGGAATGCTTCACGGAAGGACGCGAGTGCGTCAATTGTGGTGCCATCAGCACTCCATTGTGGCGACGCGACGGCACAGGACACTACCTGTGCAACGCTTGTGGTCTCTACCATAAAATGAATGGCATGAATAGACCGCTCGTAAAGCAACCAAGAAGATTGGTAAGCAGAACCCCCTGGGATCACAGTATCTTCCTGCTCAAATGTACTATGGTTTTTGTGGAAGCCTTGGTGTAGAGCGGGAAGACTTGATGGGCGACCTCAGTGATAACAGGCCACTCACCCATAACGGATGATGCACAGGACTAATCAGTAACGTTGCGCTAGTTCTCTATTTTGGACAAGTCAAAAATAAACAGTTGCACACAAAATAAAAAATCCGTAGTATTATTAATAAAATCAATAAATTGGTGTTAGCTTTGATTACAGCCATTGATAGTTGACATAATGAACACCAAACCACATTCCTAGCTCAATCAAAAGGGGAACGTCAGAAAATGGATTGATTTGTGGTTGATGATGTGATCACTGAGGTAAGCATTAAAGCGTGCCTTTCAAGTTTGAAAACTTTGGTCGCAGGGGGCTCTGTGAGATCCACCACCTTATTTTCGTATAACCATGGGTGAAGAACCCAGGTAAGAATACAGCGAAATCTGACTGTTGAACTGGATCAAAAAAGCTACGGTATTTTAAAAATTAAAAAATGAGAAAGAACAAAACTTTTGGATGATTAACATGAGGGAATCTGTTGCAGTGGCATCTGGCCCAAGCGGTGGTGAGGTCCTCAGGAGCTCCCTCTACCAAAGTTCACCAGCTCTCTTCCCGAGGCCTTCTCAAGTAGTCCCTTCCACATTTGATGACAAACCTAATAGGAGATCGGTAAATTGTATTCTTATTTATTTTTCCTTATTTGGATAGTGTAGTGCACGTAATAATTAACATTTTCAATGCCATGAATTAATGATTGTTAAAGTAGTTATAGACCACCTATTTAATTCAATTTATTATCAGTGGAGATTGAAGAAATTAATTGGATGGTTCATGATTCTTGGTTTGTTTTTTCTCATAGAACTAAAAAACTATGGATTGTTGCCACGTTGTCGTACATGAATATTATTTTCTATTTACAAATTTGCGACTACAGTTCTTATCCGAGATTGTGATAGTACCTACGTCAAGTCTTACGTGCATGTCATCCTTCCTCCAACTTTACAGTGGGCAAGAAGGAGGCTCAAGATGATAAACAATGACTAAAATCGAGATTTGTTCTTTAGGTAGTATATTTTTACGAATATGAAAAGTCACTTGTTTTCGCTTTTACCAAATTAATTATGTAGCTTTGTAAATTTCGGTGTCAGCAATACTCACGCGTTCTTATCAACTTACCAATGTGATCGATACGTAGAAAACCAAAAAAATCACTTCCACGGAGTGATTCTTGACGAAAAGTATATTTTTCACTCGTTATAAATAATCTACGTACAACATATTCACTTGGTACCGCATTTTCATTACATGAAACCAACTCAACGTAGTGCGCATATTATGTGACATGAGAAAACTTTTTCATTATTTTACTTTTCGAAAAACACATTATCAACCATGAAATCATTGAGCTGATTAACTAAACTGAAATAGAGCATACAACCTCCCATGATCTATCAACACCATATAGCAAATTATATAGGTACCTAATCAGATTCCTCCTAATCATATCCTGAGTAGGTAATCTATTTGTTTGGATATTAGCTTAATATTGTGGATTTGTTTCCTTATCCTTTTTGATTCGCATATTACTAACAATAAATTGTCCTTACTCATTTCCACATGGAGAGAAAAAAATTGTTGGAAAATTAGATATTTATAATTATAATTATGTATATTGTCCTATACGGAAATAAATGCCACCCTATGTCTTTTCTGGGTATGTGAGACCCTCATTGGGTAATAGTATATTGCACTTGTGAAATTCAATGAGTGATTCAATGGAAATTGAATGCTGGATTATTTGATACCGTATGCTTGGAGAAACAATACAGTTTTCAAGCTGCATTTTCAGTTTCTTTTCCAGTCTACAAAGGGGCGGCAAGGTCTGTCCTGCTCCAACTGCGGTACTAAAACTACTGCGCTGTGGAGAAGAAACCAACACGGGGAGCCTATTTGTAACGCCTGTGGCCTGTACTACAAACTACATGGCGTTAATAGACCAATAACTATGAGAAAAGACTGCATCCAGGTATTATTATTATATCCATTTTTCATCATACAGTTACTGTATGTACTAGTAATTTGAACCTAATTCCAGGAGGTTGAATATTTTCAACTATTTTTAATGATTATTTATTATTGTGGTCGATGAACTATGATAAATGTTCATGATAATATATACCTAATAAATATTTATATTGACATTTATGATGTTCACAGACAAGGAAACGAAAACCTAAGGGGAGCAGTAAATCGGAAGGCAGTACTCCCAAAAGAATGAAAATTGATCATTCATTGACTGGTAAGAAACTAGCTAGACATTTTCAGTAAAAACGCTACAAATTATTACACAAGGGTATTGTTTTTCTGTATAATCACTTGCCTGCAAAGAACACAGTTTTGCTAAGGTTTCTACGTACCATATTTTTGCTCCATAATCAAGTTTATTTCGAAGAAATAGACGCTTCACACTCATTTCGAAGAAATATTGAGTTGTGGGCCTACATTAGGAAAATTGATTACTGGTTGCTCAGGACGTAAAACTGTGAACTCAAAGAAACCTGTTCACTTTTTTGCGATTCTAAGTATAATCCTTAAATTCTCAAAGGGGGCTAAGGGTTCGTTTCACAAATCTCTTGGTGGGCTCATTTGATTCTAAAAATTCAATTGTGTTTTGAACAGACAAAAAAAAACAATACCTTTAGAGTAAAAGTTTTTGAGCTAGGGAACTTTTTTAAAATTCCAGCCCTTGTTTTCTCTCCTCAGAAGTCACTGACATCAACCAAAAGCTTTGCGGCACAATTACCCCCAAATGCAGTCTATATAATATACCAAATTTCATCAAAATCGACCCATGGAAACTACGGACTGACGGTAAAATTTTATTCGATTTTAGCATTCCACGTACGTTGAAAAGGAAACCAACAAATTTTCTGGAGGGGGGGGGGGGAGGGTTTCTTTCTTGGTCGATTCCATAGGTTTATTATGTAAAATAGTAAATCAAAAGTATTTTCATTAAGCAAAACGTCCTTCACATTCAGTTTTCAATAATAAGCCTTTGGAATCGAGCAAGAAAAGAAATTATAACCCCCCCCCCCCTCAAAATTTGATGTATTACGTTTCAAGGTACGTAGAATCCGAAAATCTAATAAAAAAATTTCCGTCCGTCCGCCGTAGCCGTACGCGGCACTTTTCTTAGCAAGACTGGACCGATTTGGTTCATATTTGGTAAATGGGCTCCATTTCGGGTCGAGTTGTGCCGCGAAGCTTTTGGTTGATGTCAGTCACTTCTAAGGGGTGAAAATTGAGGGTTGAAATTTTCAAGAGTTCCTAGCTCGAAAACTATCGAAATAAAGGTATCGTTTTTACGCCAATTTTATATAGTATTGAATTTAAAAAAATTTTTGAGACCACCCGGAGCTCTGTTTTTTCCTACAGTAGGACAAACCGTTCGGTCCCTACGAGTACTTTCCTATAAGTGTTTTCTTTCGATAAAACAGAATCACGAGTTTGAATCACAAAAGAGATCTGACTCCGTTCAAATTTTATCTGACTAAAATGCGATCGCTGTTCATTTCTTCGATTTGTATTCAGTTTTGCTTTCTGCGCAACCAGTAATCAAATTTCCATATGAAGCTTTCTATTTTTCGAATCGAGTGTGAAACGTTTAGTTCTTTCTAAATAACTTGATTGTGAAGGTGTGAAGGCAGTACGGTGTGGTAGGTAGTACCTACCAATAGATGGTTGGTAAAAAACGCTGCAAATCATTGCCCAAAGGTTTATTATTTTCTGTATAGATCACTGGTTCTCCATCAATAGCACCTGCCACCATCTGTATTCTCCCTTGACCCTCCCTCTCAAATTTCAGCTTCCTGCGTTCAATAGGATAGAAAATGGCTTCGGAGCTCACTTAGCTGATCAGTGCTCTTCCAGGCGTCTCCAGCATTCGAGAAGATCTTCTTCATTCTTCAGATCACTGATCAGCTGAGTGAGCTCCGAAGCCATTTTCAATCCTATTGAACGCAGGAAGCTGAAATTTGAGAGGGAAGGTCAAGGGAGAATACAGATGGTGGTAGGTGCTATTGATGGAGAACCAGTGATATATGCAGAAGGGTGATCTATACAGAAAATAATAAACCTTTGGGCAATGATTAGCAGCGTTTTTAAATAAATTTTAAAGTTTCGTTCGCAGTTTTATGTTTATAAAAAGAGTACCTAGCCCAAAATCATGTGTGAAATTTTTTTTTTTCGTATTGTGCAGTTCTAATTCTGAGGAGTTGAGCTTCAAAGTTATATTTGTTACTGAACTACGGAGCTAGTTTTCGCTAGTTTTTGGAGTGGGTACTAGAGAGTTGTGTTTGACTTTGTGGTATCCATACACTTCTCATATAATGACAATTCATTTGTTTTCTTTTCTCTTGGGTTTTCTACAGGCTTCAACGAGCTGAGGCCACCCGTGAGTGCAGCAGCCACCGCCTACTCGTCCATTTATTCGACCCACGGCTTAAGCCCCTACCTGGACCCTCTGATCATCAAACAAGAAATGGAAACTCCTCACATAGTGAGTAATCCTAACAACAGCGGCTCATCCTCTAAGCAAGAAAGGGGTTCAGTCGTCGTATGACTAGAGCCGGACGGAAGGGCCAGTGCCTCCACGGAGTCGGGCACTCCGGGCGTCGAGTGCTCTTCCATCCCGGACCACATGTACGCTTTGCCCCTCGATCGAAGGCCTGCTCCCAAGTTCAGTCTTTCCTACGTCAGTCATGCCTTGCAACCCTGAAACATGCAGTTTAATATTACGACAAATCCAGACGGGAAAGGATTCAGTCCTCCTAAGGAAAATGTCTGTAAATGCCTGGTTTTCCTCTAGCCACCAAGTGAGCTACAGTTGTGTTGCATGGTAACACTACCAGTCAACCTTCATTAGGATGAAAAATAACCACTTTCAGATCATTCTGACTGTAAATTTTATTGATACAATTTTGTACATTCTCAACCTCATGCCTGGAGCCATTGGGAAGTGTCAAACTCTTCCACTCCAAAAAATGTGTGATTCATCTATTTACCCACATTGAACCTTCCAAACTTGATAAAGGTGGGCTTACTTACCCTCGATAAATTACTATACATAAATTACTATAAAAAGTACTTCCCTTTTAGTATTATATTGATACCCCATCGGACGTACATTTTCTACCTCCTTCAAAATATAGGAGGATCTAAATCGAACTAGAAAGGATTGTTTTCAAAATTGGGGTGATGTATTCCAAAGTTGCAACGTTAATCAATCACTTTGTATAACAATATCTTGTAACGTTAAAACCAAATACATAGTGGAACTATGTTAAGAACAATCAGATCCACATTTTGAGTATTGTAAGTGATTTTATGCATTCACTGAGATGTGTTTGTAAATTATTCGCTGGTTTCATGACTTTATCGTAAGATTACATCATGTTTAATCTTATGCTAGTAGAACTTGACTGAGTCAATTATAATAAGTGGATTAAAAATTGTAATTGACAGATAAGTTTTTTTTTAAACTACCAATGATCTGTATGCAATGGATAGTATTTCTCTGAAATTACATTGTTTTGGCTGAATGGCATGAGGTTTTATTGGATAACGGTTTCGAAACATTGTATTCCAATCACTCTTAAGTTTGTATGAGACAAAATCAATTCTTCTCTTACGAACACCAAATTATTTTATTCCATTGATGAACCAAAAGTATCTAGTATTTTGAGGCCAGATTTCTCATTGGAAATTCCTTGTATATAATTTATTGTTACGTAATTTATCATCACAACACGTGCAGAGCTGTCGTTAAACGAATGTTTTAGATCTGAATATCCTATTTAACAGGTAATACTCGATGAAATCCTCAACAAAAGAATCGTAACAGAGTAATAGTTTGGTACTTCGTGTTCCTTGTGATGAGATTCGGTTTCACCGGTCCACATCACTTATTTCATCGTAATATTGGTTTAGGTGTTAGGTATTTGATCTGATCTAACTACGAGAAAATCTCACGAATAAACTCATCACTTCTAATGCAACTATGATCATCACTTGGGCAATAAATTCACAAGATGGTAAGTCATCAAATTGGCTTCAATTGACACCTGTGATTGTTGTGATTTCACTCATACAATTTTAGTTATTTTCTAAGTTTTCCAAATAAGTTTATTTTTAATATCAGGAGAATTCTTGTTTATAGGTACTCCATAAATCGTATTTATTTCGTTTATCAACTTTTTTGGTATTGTGTACATAATTAACTTGATTGTAGATATTGTTATTTTATTTTTACAATTAAATAGAAAAACTACCTATTTTTTATGGAGTCCTCGTCGAACAGTTAATATTTCCAATTATATTAAGTTTCAATTCCTTTAATCTCTTTTATTTTGATTGAAATCTCCTGTGTATGGTAGTATGTATAGGCAAATTTAGAATTACATGAATATAAACGTTAAATGAATATAAACGTTACATAAACAGATTTAATTATTTTATTTTCCAAACAACGGATATTTCAAGTTTTGTTGCAATATTATTAGGCATATTTTATAATTTTGGGAAGGATTCGTCGTTGAAAACACATGATTAAATTTAAGTTTGGAGTAATGATCTCTGCCCGTTAGTGCATTCATATAGTGGCTTGTATTGCTCCTTGTAAAGATAATTTCCAGCACTCATGTAGTGGCTTGTATTGCTCCTTGTAAAGATCATTTCCAGCAAGGATCATTCCCACTCATGTCAGGTCAATACAACCATGAAATTTCTGTTAGGAGAAATATTGTAGGCAATTAAGAGCTCCAAACAAATTTCAAAATTTGGTGCATATTGTTGAACTTCAACTTGATTGTAAATCCATACAGATGCATTCCATGCCTATACCTGTAACAAACTCGTGAGCACAGAATTATGTGAAAAATACCGTATACATTTTGGACTAAATCAACCTGACAAAATTGTTCCCAGTGTGGAACATCATCAGATTGGCAAAATTAAAAATGACTCATTCTGATGGATAAGGCCATAAAATTTACGTAATTGAAGCACTGATAGCATAGTTTTGTGCTTCTCGAAGTAATTCCAACAGGACAGGAGAGTTTGTTATCCTGTAGAATTAATGTCCCAAAAAAAGTTTCAAACTTTATGCTTTTATTTTCTATATTCGCTGCTGACCTCTCCTGAATTCCAGTAATTTTCGAAAGAATATTGTCTTATTTTAATAAAAGTATATGCATTAAAAAAATGAATACGGAAGTACGATTATTCCTAGCCTGACCAAACCCAATAAGAGGTTGTCCGTTACTACCAGATCAATCAACAAAATACTATTTAAGGGGGTCACAGTCGGTCATCGTTCGTTCCTAGTATTTCACGATATTGAAGGGATAAAAAATTACAATGTTGTATTACCTAAATTTGAAATTTTAGAAGAATTTTGAAATTTATTAGTTCACGGCTCTAGGGATTTGAAAAACTGAAATATTGCCGCCGGAATCATGAAAATCGAACAATAATTGCCAAAGAAAAGACGATATTAGGCCTCTTTTGCGATTCACATTCGTGTTTCTGATTTATCGTACGTCAAACCCTTAAATTCTCGTAGAGAGCAAACGGTTTGTCCTACACAGCTCTACGTTGTCTCGAAAAATTCTAAAAATCCTATAGAATCTTAAATTGAAGGAAAAAAAATACCTTTATCTCAAAATTTTTTGAGTTAGGGCGTCTTCAAAATTTAAAAATTTATTTTTAAACCCTTAGAACCTACATTGACAAAATCACATACATTGACAGAATCTTCCGAGCACAACTAAACCCCAAATGGAGCCTACATACCAAATTTCATCAAAGTCGGTCAATGGGGAAAGTGCCGCGTACGGCGTACGGTATACGGACGGCCAAATTTTTATTCGATTTTTGGATTCTACGTACCTACGTACCTACCTACCTTGAAACGTACATCAAATTTTGAGGGGGTGTTCAGAAATTTTTTTCTTGGTTAATTCCAAAGGTTTATAATTGAAAATAATAAACCAAAATGGGAAAAACTACTGAATAAACGGTTTTTCTCATGTTTGTCACATATTTCTCTGGCAATTATTATCCGATTTTGACGATTCCAGCAGTAATATTTCAGTTTTTCAATTACCTAGTGCCGTGCACTAATGAATTTCTAAAATCCTTTAAAATTTCCAATTTAAGTACAACTTTTTAAGTTTTTGCTCCTTTGATTTGGCGAAATACTGACCCGAAACGAGGAACGAACGGCAACCGACTGAGACCCATACATACAAGGTTGCATTTTTCCTAAGGTTAAATCGCTTTCTAAAAATAACTTTGCTCACAAAACTATATTACAGGATGTCTCAGTAACTACGCTCCCCCCACTTATTTTCTCTAATTGTGTATACGAAAAAAAATCGGACCAACGCTAATGTTCATAATGTTTTGCGTAGAATTGAAAAATTACAAAATTGCGCAGCGCGCAATCGCGCAACCATGCGTAACCAAGATCAACTTTGTTTTTTCAAATGGGAACCCCCAATTTTGGTTTATTATTTTCAATAATGAACCTTTAGAATCGACCAAGAAAACATTTTTTTTAATACCTCAAAATTTGATGGTTTACGTTTCAAGGTACGTAGAATCCAAAAATCGAATACGAATTTGGCCGTCCGTCCGCCGTACGCCGTACGCGGCACTTTTGCCACTTATCATTGGCCGATTTCGATTAAATTTGGTATGTAGGCTCCATTCAGGGTCTAGTTGTGCCCCGAAGATTTTGATTGATGTAAGTCACTTCTAAGGGTTCCAAAATCAATTTTGAAATTTTGAAAACGCCCTAACTCAAAAAATATCGATATGAAGGTATTGTTTTTCCTTCAATTTACAATTTTATTTAAAATTTCATTAATTTACAGCTTTTTACACTTCATTGGGATTAATTCATTGCCCTTCATGAGAAATTCAATGACTTACTCCTCATAAGGTGACTTTTCGCCTGTAAATGGGGTCAGATAAAATCAAATAAATAACGGACATTACCACGCGATTCAGCGTAGAAAAATAGTGCCAAGTAATGGGCCACACTTGAGGTCTATTTTCATCTCAATTTTGGCACAATCTCTGGATTGCTCGCGTTAAAAAAATAAGTCGTCGAAGTGAAATGTTCATAAAATTTGATGTAGAATCTGAATCTGCAATTAAAATTCGGAGTTCCAATTTGAAAAATCTAAGTTGATCTTGGTTGCCCATGGCTGCGCGATTTTGCAATTTTTCAATTCTACGCTTCTATTATTCTATATCTTCTATTCTGAAGAATAGCGTTGGTCCGATTTTTTTCGTATAGACAATTAGAGAAAATAAGTGGGGGGAGCGTAGTTACTTGGACACCATACACATATAAATATGGAGTTACTTTGGATAGTGTGAGATGAGGCTTACTTATGAAATTGGTTTTACGTTTTTCTACGGGAAGTTCCTAGTACATTCAAAAAAGTTATCTCCCTTTCATTGCACGAACGTGCATGAATATCTTTTCTAATTCATGTTCAATGTTTTTTCAATGATAGTACCTACAATGAACTTGTAAGCTGTTCCGTTGTCAGTTGTTTCACAAAACCCAATTAAAACCTTAATTCCTGAAGGAATGACCTTAAATTTTACCTCTCAATAATTTTGGAACTACAGGATCCATCAACAGGATGGAACTAACCGGACACAGAAAATTGCGCAAAATCTAGGAGGTGGCTGCAAAAAGGACATATGGTTTCATCTATTTTTTCGCGGTTCAAACGCTCTCTCTGGATCTCAGGCAATTATGCAGCTTTTACGAATCATATGTGGAATTTTCAAAACCAATTTCAGAATTTTTCCAAGTCGGATACAGAACCGTTTATTTCAATTGTCAGAATTAAATCCATTTCAATTTTTGTATCTGATAAATATTTGTGTGTGAGGATTGATGAAGTTCTGAACCAAAAACAGGATTTCATAAGTAATTAGCAGGACTGAAAAAAAAAGCGGAATGAAGAAACAGAAATGAATGGAAGTAAAACTCATACATCAAAGTAAAAACTACATTAAGCATCCACAATAGGTAGTAACAAAACACTTAAAATCTACAAAAGTTGGAGAGAAGAAGAAGAAAAAGAAAAAGTACCTTCACATAGTTGTCTCACACATTCCCATGTCCATTACTCAGTTTGGTCTGTCGGTACAATGTCCTTTCAGTATCCCACGACCCCAAGCTCCGATACCTGCTACTGGTCGTGGCCCTGTGTAAGAATTTCGGCGATTATTACCATTGAGAAGTAAATATGGAAAATTGTGAGTACGGTTTGGAGAATTATGGAATTGGTTTGGAAAATTCCAAATTTTAAAGGTACCTACATATCCCTCCAGACTATAACTAGTACTAGAAAATTGTTAGTTGTAACCGGTGTCAAAATTTCCAAATAATATAGGAGATAATGAGCTCAAAGGCATTTTTATACATCCTTGAGCATTCAATTTCAAAAAGTGCCCTAAAACGGTTTTTAATTAAATTAGTATCAATACACATAAATAAACGGTATAAAAAAGTATACGGAACCAGCGAAAAATTGCCAGAAATCATTTTCAATTGAAAACCTACTACAGTAGTTACAGCTCAAGAATATTGTTGAAAACGCTGCAAATTATTACACAATATTTTATTATTTTCTATAGATCACTCGTCTGCAAAGCCACCAACCAACCAACATGAAGAAAAACATCGATCGCATTTCGGTCAACTAAAATTTGAACGAAGATTGCGATTGCCTCTTTTGCGATTCACACTCGTGTTTCTGATTTATCGTACGTAAAACCCTTAAATTCTCGTAGGGAGCGAACGGTTTGTCCTACAGAGCTCCGCGTGGTCTTACAAAATTCTAAAAATTCTATAGAACCTTAAATTGAAGGAAAAACAATACCTTCAATAAAAATTTTTTGAGTTTGGGCGTTTTCAAAATTTCAAAATTCATTTTGGAACCCTTAGAACTGACCTACATGAACCAAAATCTTCGGGGCACAACTAGACCCCAAATGGAGCCTACATACCAAATTTCATCAAAATCGGTCAATGCTAAGTGGCAAAAGTGCCGCGTACGGCGGACGGACGGCCAAATTGTTATTCGATTTTTGGATTTTACGTACCTTGAAACGTTAACCATTAAATTTTGTGGGGGGTTAAACTTTTTTTTTCTTGGTCGATTCCAAAGGTTCATTATTGAAAATAATAAACCAAAATGCATGCATTCCAGGGGACGTCCCTTGCAATGACGATGCGACATCCGACTCTCGAATTTGAGCACCATTTTGAAATCCATGATCTACAACACCAAACTTGAAAATTTGACCCCCCCTCTAACCATCATCAAAAGGTGCCAGCCTTTTCTCACCACCTCGGTAATGTCATAACAATGAACATTTATCTGTTGGTTTTAGTAGGCATTAGAATACCACATCTGTATTCAAGGTGGAACAACCGAAATCCCACGCACAATAAGATAGATTTTAGTGTCGAAAAAAAGAATGACCTCGCAAATTGATGTGAATTTGAGGCCTTGCCAGACTACACACGATTTGGTCACACACACAGACATACACCTATGATTTTTTCGCGAATTTGGTTTCAGAATTGTCTAAAACGGATTAGAAAGGGGTTATTTTTTATGAGAAGTTATGTCTGTAACAAAAAAATGTACTTTTGCACATACTATCAATCTGGAGGCGATGATTTTCATAAGGGATCACCTACACGCCAACTCGCATAATCCCCGAAAACAGACGGAACCAAAATTGTTCAAGCAGGTTTGAAACGTGAAACGCGAGTGGAAATTTTGATTTTGGAGAACTTTTTTTTCAACCCTGAAAAGTGAAAACAAAGCTTCGGCTACCTTAGTAGACTCGGAAGCAAAATAGGTTCCAAATTATGCAATGTGTATATTGGGAATCAGAGTAAAACTTCCTTAGATGTTACCTGAGGAACAAAATAATAATAGTTTGGGGAAGGCTGAATTTTGGCTAAATATGCGAGTATATATATTTTTTTAAATTTCGTATATTTAAAAAAAAATTAAAACATTTATTTTTGAATCATGCATGTGTGATATTTTTGTACGCTTTTTTCTTCCTCTTGACTGAAGGTAGAAACCATCCCTACCATCAGTCAAGAGGAAGAAAAAGGCGTATATATATTATGCCTATATACACATATTAAGTGTCGTTCAAAATGTTGACTCGCAGTTTACGTTCCAGAATCTGAACAATATGGCATCGGTGTCTGTCTGTCTGTGGCCCTTTCACAACACTCACTCATGATTTAGAGAAGGTATTTGAAACGTATAAATAGAAAGGTAATTTTTGCAGCCACTTCCTCAACTTTTAAATCCGTTCGGAGTCTTTCGCCAAATTTCAGCATCCGGTTATATTATCCTACTGGATTTTTATTTATTCCAACAAAAGTCAACCAAGACTGAAACCTCTGATGAAAGCTGTTGCTTCATAGCTGTTGAGATTCATTCATTCCTTTAGGAAGCCAGGAACAATTGGATTTTTGGTCTGATTGCCATTATATATTTTGTATTTGCAGCAAGCCTACTACAGTGTGGAGAGGTTCACGAGCGTAAAGGCCGTCAAGCCTACTCCGTTGGGCCTGTGTGAATACAAAAGACAACTAACAAATCTGAATATGAAATATCTTACAAGAAACGGAATGATACCATCATTAAAGAATAATGGGGGGTGTGCCTGATTTTTTTTGGTTTATTATTTTCAATAATAAGCCTTTGGAATCGAGCAAAAAAAAAAAAAAATTTTAACCCCCCCTCAAAATTTGATGTTTTACGTTTCAAGGTACGTAGAATACGAAAATCGAATAAAAAAATTTCCGTCCGTCCGCCGTACGCCGTACGCCGTACGCGGCACTTTTCTTAGCAACACTGGACCGATTTGGTTCAAATTTGGTATATAGGCTCCATTTGGGGTCTAGTTGTGCCGCGAAGCTTTTGGTTGATGTAGGTCACTTCTAAGGGGTGAAAATTAAGGGTTGAAATTTTCAAGAGTGCCCTAGCTCGAAAACTCTCGAAATAAAGGTATCGTTTTTTCACCAATTTTAAATAGTATTGAATTTTTAAAAATTTTTGAGACCACCCGGAGCTCTGTAGGACAAACCGTTCGGTCCCTACGAGTACTTGAAGGTTTTCCTTCGATAAAACAGGATCATGAGTGTGAATCGCAAAAGAGGTCTAATCTCCATTCAAATTTTATCGGACTAAAATGCGATCGCTGTTCATTTCATCGATTTGTATACAGTTTTGCCTTCTGCGTAACCAGTAATCAAATTTCCATATGAAGCTTTCTATTTTTCCAATCGAGTGTGAAGCGTTTAGTTCTTTCTAATAAACTTGATTGTGAAGGTGTGAAGCCAGTATGGTGTGGTAGGTAGTACCTAGCTGGTAGGTAAAAAAAAGTTGGTAGGTAAAAAAAATGTTGGTGGGTAAAAAACGCTGCAAATCATTGCTCAAAGGCTTCTTCACTCTTCAGATCACTGATCAGCTGAGTGAGCTCCGAAGCCATTTTCAATCCTATTGAATGGAAGTGCTCTTCCAGGCGTCTCCAGCATTCGAGGAGATCTTCTTCACTCCTCAGATCACTGATCAGCTGAGTGAGCTCCGAAGCCATTTTCAATCCTATTGAATGGAAGTGCTCTTCCAGACGTCTCCAGCATTCGAGGAGATCTTCTTCACTCCTCAGATCACTGATCAGCTGAGTGAGCTCCGAAGCCATTTTCAATCCTATTGAATGGAAGTGCTCTTCCAGGCGTCTCCAGCATTCGAGGAGATCTTCTTCACTCCTCAGATCACTGATCAGCTGAGTGAGCTCCGAAGCCATTTTCAATCCTATTGAACGCAGGAAGCTGAAATTTGAGAGGGAAGGACAACGGAGAATACAGATGGTGGTAGGTGCTATTGATGGAGAACCAGTGATCTATACAGAAGGGTGATCTATACAGAAAATAATAAACCTTTGAGCAATGATTTGCAGCGTTTTTAATTTTTAGTAGAAAGTAGACCTCATTCTGAGAATTTTGACACCATCCGTTCTTTTTTTTCAAAGTTTCGAATTTTATGACGTCATGCGCCTCTTCCGCCTGGGCGGGACCCCCCAGCCCACTGTGACGTCATAAGCATTCGAAACTTTGAACAATTATAGAAAAAGATCTGCTCACGCTAGAAGGTCGTGGTTGATGCCAAAATTCTAAGAATGAGGTCTAGTTTAGATTAAAAATAACAGCAAACAGTTTTTCCCCATTGAACATAAATTAAAGATAAGAAATAAGGGGGGGGGGGGGGGAAATAAAGGAAGAAAGAGTAAGAAGTCTGAAAATTGTTAAGATGGATTTTTGTGGTTTCTGGAAGCAGATGTTAGGTGATTTGATAGTTGATTGGAACATTGGAACATCTTTTATTAAGGAATTGAATATATCTCATCTGATATTTTGTTTTCCTTGTGGATTTGGCCTATATTGATCTTTGTTGTATCTCAATCCACTAAATTTCATGGAGTAAATCATAGAAAAGTGGCCACTCATGAAACAAACTTTAGAATTCAATGAAAATTGGGTGCATTTTTGTTAAGACTCAGTTTTTCGCATTCATGATGGTGATCATTGATCAAAACTCGGCGCTTTGCGCCTCGGCGGGGGGCTCCGCCCCCCTGCACCCCCCGGTTTATTTCTTTTTCCATACTCTGTATGAAATCATAGGAACACAGAATGTGTTTTTGCGATGCTAGTCATCCGTTAAATAAAAAACAACAATAATAAATGTGGAGTCTTTGGCAATAATAAAATAAATAATTGTTAGACATATAATTTGGTCTAAAACCCTATAAATGTTATATAAATAAATATGTAACTACAAGAAAAATACTATATAAATTGAGAGCTTTCCAACGAATGGTGAACAATTTCTGTGCAATGAACACTGCGGGAGTTCTATTTCCTTACCAACGGCTTGGTTGCACGTGAAAATCATTATAAAAGGGGCGTAACGGTTTTTTCTGTCGCTTTTTCGTGACGATTTTTTTTCGGTAGGTCATCGCAAAAACACATTCTGTGTTAAAACTTAAATTCATCGATGCCAATCTACACTATCGTCTACTTTTTCTTTGTTCGTTTTTCCTGTTGAATTAGATACAGACCCATTAATATTGTCAAACAGTGATTTTTTTTTCAACAAACAGTTTCCTCGTTTAATACATTTAAATAGGATTTCAGATGAGTAGGAGTTACGGGTAATTACCAACGTATTTTGTTAACAGATGGATACTATAATTCCTTAAGTGGATGGAACATTACATCAAGAAACCCATAGAAAAAAAGAAATTTTTTGAGAAAAGTATTTATAGAAAGTTACATCAAACCGGAAAGATAAATAAACCCCGACGCAAATTAGGTTTGGACAGAAGTAATTTCGTAACTAAATTAAAACTCAGTTCTAGGGGAGTAGTGAAAGACAAGTTAGTGTAGGTGAAAAGTCAGCAATTAAGCCTCTAAAAACGTATAACTAATGTCAAGTTTTTCGCTTGACTTCCTGATCTATTTACACATTTTTAAGGTCATAAATTTCCTTTTCTAAATTAAATTTTTCTGGACATGATAGTTTTATGATACATCTGATCCTACAACTTTGTCCATCCCAACATCTGACACAAACGAGCCAAACTGAGGCACCAGTCTGGTTTCGCTGTTACATTTCCCATGGCGTTATCTGTAGCGATAATAAGAGTCAATATTGACTTAATGATAAAATGTGGGGCCTCTCTGATGCGACACACCTTTTGGAATAGGTGTATAAAAAATTCTACATCGCCCGCACTCAGTGGCTCAGCGGGAACCCAGAAATCCCTCTTGGCCCAACGACTCTCCAACACACCCAGGAGAAATCCAGGTGGTTATATTGACTAGATATTAAGAAAATTTGATTCTTATCCGGAAGTACAGTTACCGAGCACGACTAGCAGAGGCACCCCCACTCAACTTGGCGGACATTATTATTCTTTCATAGTTTCACATTTCTACATACATACCTTGAAACATAAAACAGCAAACTTTGACGATATTTGGAAAGGCAATTTTAGAGCTCAAATACAAGGATTCGTTAATCAAACATGTAGGTTTACATTTATTAAGTAAGGATCCTCGTAATTGAGAGCTAAATACAATAAAATACTTTGAAAGTTTCGTATTGGATTATTAGGAGAGTATTGATAACGTTTTAATCAATACGGGCCGAAGAGAAACCGTACATACTGAATTTCGATGCGTGAGATTTCTACATAGTATTAAGATATAAATTTAGTACCGCTGTCTTGGCCGATCTGAAATGATGGTACAGACGCTACAGGTACCTTGGTGTTGGTGTTGTACCTTGATTTCGAACTTAAACCCGTTTTAGGGAGAATTTCAATATTCACAGACTCTTGAGAGGTGAATGTTCGTTTCTCATAAGGGTGTCCAACTTTCATCTTCGTTGATGGTAAATGCTTGACTTAACGGAGAATTCCTAAGATTTACCACCCATCAGACTTTTACTCCGACCATAAATTACAACTGAATCATCTCCTAACCTCTCAATATTCGAATTGATCAAAGCCCAACAATGGTGTTGGAAAAGCAGTATGGTTCTCGGGTGGCACCCGGTCATTTTGAAGAAGTACTTGGGAACAATGTTCTTTGGTTATTTGGAAAACTTGAATATTTACTCAAGATGAGATGCAATACCATAAGAAGATTGTACGAGAACTTCAATAAATTTAGCAAGGAACATGCTTTACTGCCAATCACTAACTATTCGAAGAACGTTGAAAACTCATGAGTATAGAACGCGGGACTGTCTCAAAGTTTCACAGGGTGCCTCTCTGAGACTGCAGAATTCGAATGCCAGATCCCCAATTAGATCCCTATGATTTTCTGGTGGCTCCACGAAGCTGAAATTTAACAGGTAGCCTCTCTGAGACTGCAGAGTTTGGACGACAAAATACTAAATATGTACAATAACAATTCACATTCAAGTATATGAATTATTTTTCGGTCAACTTCAAAATCTTTTTCAAGTAGGTAAGTAACGAACGGTTGGTACAACGAAGCTCAGAGAGGTGACTGGATTCTAAATATTGATTGATAAATTGATGAAAAAATCTATTATTTCATTGAATGTACCTATCCGAGACAGGGCATTTTATAGGTAGATAAAATAAAATAAACCACCATCGCAGCTTGAATTTCCGTCCATCTGCGTTTTCTGGCATTGCGGACGTCATCAGCTGGCTACCAAGGGGAGTATCAGAATTTATTCCGATTATTTCACCCATAGCTATTGCAACACCCTTCAAGTGGAGGTCCAATTAAAAAAAAAAAATGTTAGGACCAGCGATCCCGCCAGCAACCGGTCCCAAGCCAAATAATCTCCCTACCTGACCTCACGGGAACCAGTGCTTTAAACCAGCCAACGTCGTTGATGTATTTTAGAGACATCATTCCCTTTTTTGGCCCTTCGGGAAATGTTTCGGAACACCAAAAACTAGACCCTAAATATTAGCGCTCACAAGCCGAATTTCGTCGACAAGGGGCCAAACTGTTTCGTTCGGCCAAACGGCGAACGGCGTCGGCGGACGAAAGAAAATTTCTTACATACATTTAATGTATGTTTTCGGATTGGATACATGTATCTATCTACTACTATCTAAACGTCAAGTTTTGAAATGAGGTGACGGAGGGAATGGGGTAACTTTTTTCGAACACTATTTCATATTAATGAAAAGTACCTAATACTTTAATAATTAAAATTAAGTAATGTTGAGAGTTGTCGAGCTAGGGCGTTTCAAACATTCCATCCTCTATTCTTCTCCAGTTAGGGTTTTTTTTACCTGCAAAAGGTGGAATAACAGATTTTGTTGTTTTAAATTGAATTTTAAATTTGAAGAGTACACAAAATATATGTTATTAGGACCTAAATAGACCATTTAAAACAATAAAATCTTCCACACGACCTTTTGCAGGAATCGGCCCTTCAAAATGACTTTCAAACTGGACTATCTGGGAAGTGACCAAAATGAACAGTTGAGAGAAAACATAGAACAGACAACAACCATACCCCAAATGGCACCCATATTCCGAATTTAATCAATTCCACCAATTGGAAAAATTTAATCAATTCCAATTGTTCATAATAAACCAAAACAGGCTATTTCAGTTTTCAGAAAATGAAGATACCAGCCCGTCGGTACCTGTACTTGACCGGACGAGCTAGTTGACATCCTATGCACGGTGATTGACCGAGGTGGTTGTCGAGTAGTGTCACCGCTGGGGTAAGAGGATTATGGGATTGTCAATCGCGGTCAGTCTGGGAGCGGACTTTAGACCCGAGTGGTGAGTCACCATATCCGCTAAGTACCGTCACCGTCTACCATTCAACCCTGTCTACGGCTCCGATTACGTGCTTCCCTACAAACTATAGATAGATGTATGACAGCCTAAAACGAGTTTTGTGGTGAAATGCATCGAACAATAATAACTGAAGACCTTTAGTAATTACCTACAAATGATGAAATTATCCGAGCAAAAAATTATTCAAAAGGGGGGTAGCACATAGCTTCCTCGTCACCCGTAACATGGTTGGTAATGAGATTCGTAATCATCAGACCTGCAAATTAATTTATCAAATATGAAGGGTATCGAACAGTTAGTGCGACCAAGTGTGTGTCGCACATAGCTGATTATATGTTCTCATAGCACATAGTGCCAACTTCACATGCCTAATTCAAGTTACAGGAGTTCTTTATGGAGCGGTGGGGAAACTGATCCAAACTACAAAACCAGAAACAAGTTAGGGAAACCGATTCACATCACAAAAACTAATTCACAGCAGGAAAATTGGACCACAGTACGGAAACGAATCAATATTATGGCAGCTGGCCCGGACTGCATTAACTGGACCACCTTACGGAAATTGGTACACAATTCGAAAACAGATCTACATCACAGAAACTGCGCTTGAACTAATTTTTAAAATAAATTAAGAACCACTTAAAATTGAAATATAAAAAAATAGTAAAAAGTTGAAAAATAATAACTTTTATTACTCAAAAAACTCGTCAACCTGAAAACTGTTGAAAGCAAAGTACTGAAGAGGAACTACTTCCATTCTCACATGATCTGGTTAGTGTTAATTATGTCACTAATTAGTGACATCCGTCGATAGTGCAACATAAAATACCTAGGAATGTTTGCGAGGAAAGGAATATGTAGAAGTTTCATGTATGTATGTGTCTTCCGATGGGCAAGGCGGCGACTTCAACGCAACCCTACATACCTGCCAACCTACCTGAATTCGTTTTTACTGGTTTGCTATCATCAGTTTTGAGGTCGGTCCATGGTTGGATGAAAAAACGTCATGAAACATTCAATGATTAGGTGAATGATTATCCTAATTACTGAAAGTTTGGAGGCACAGAGCTCTGGGAGTTGTCATTTGACTGAGTTTAAAGGTATATATCGGAAGTATAAATATTAAAAGTTTTCGAGCTGGGGCTTTTTGACAACGTTTCTACGTACCATGAAACGTAAACCATCAAATTTTGTAAAATTTTTTCCCTGCTCGATTCCAAAGGTACGTTATCGAAAATAATCATTCAAAATGGATGTTTCGTAGCTTACTAGTTTAGATTGAAATTACCGAACAATAAATTATTATGGTGTCTAGTGGCTGAATGGCTAACCAACCACCTGTACTAACAATATAATATGTTATGTTGTTAAACATATATTATATGTTTCCAAAATCACCTGTTTTCTCCAAGGTGTTAGTGATTCCTCATGAAAATTTCCGGTGGTTATTCCTTACCAGTTCGAACGCAAATCGTCCTTAGCAAATATTAGTGGGAGGAAGAAGAAAGAAAACACTGCCAATGTGAATGACTCCTTTCGGAAATTACCTTCAACTTAGTGTGCCAGGCGTATCCTTTGATGGAGAGTTTGCTCAACTCGTTTGTCCTAGAAAGCAAATGTTTATCCACAGGTTTAGCCGACAAATATTTTTTGTTAGTAATAGTTCGTCCCTATTCTTCACTACTGAAATAATTCTTCATCTTTGAAGTCAACGTCAATGTTTGTGCCATGATTGAATTTCTTTCTGAGATCTCTGCAACGATGCAACACGCGTTTGAAAGTCACAAAACGCTGGAAATGATTACACAATGGTTTGAAATTTTTATGTGAGATTATTAGTCTCGATAGAACGCGGATTTCCTACTACACACTAGCAATAGCATTGCTATATCCGGGAGTTGTGGATGCAATCATTTCGAAATTATACCGGCAAATTAGACCGAAAAACGCTGCAAATTACAACACAAATGCCTATCATTTTTATGTATAGATCACTCCCCTGCAAAGAAAAGAGATTCGCCATTTTCATTACTTACCAAAAAAGTTTCCGCTTCACAATTAATATATTCTGAAGAAATACACGCTTCACTTTCAATTCGAAGAAATAAAGAGTTGTGGATCCCCTCAATAGGAAATTGTTTTGATTACTGGTTGGACAGGACGCAAAACTGATTACAACTCGAAGAAATGAACAACAATCGAATTATGGTCAGCTAAAATTTGAACGGAGATTGGACCTCTTCTGCAATTCACACTCGTGATTCTGATTTATCATTAGTCCAACCTTCAAATTCTTATGGGGATCGAACGGTTGGTCCTACAGATTTATGAGTGGTCTTGTTCGATTCCTCGAATTTCTACTATCTGGAATTGATGAAAAAGCAACACCTTAAGCTCTATCGAAAAATTTCAACCTAGCACGTTTTGAAAATGTCAGCCCTTAGGTACTTTTCAACCGTTGGAAATGACTGATGTCAACCAAAAGCTTTGGGGCACAACTAGACCCCAAATAGAGCCCATAAACCAAATTTCCTAAAAATCGGTCCACGGTAACTAAGGAAAGTGCCACGTAAGCCGGATGGCGGACGGAGGACGGACGGCCAAATTTTTATTCGATTTTTGAATTATACGTACCTCGAGACGTAAACGAAAAAAGCTGCAAATTATTTCACAAAGGTTTATTATTTTCCTGTTTATTATTTTTGCAGATCACTCGTCTGCAAAGATCACAGCCATTGTCACTATTTATTTATTTTTATTTTTCCAAAGGTACCTAATACCTCCCTATTAGGGCATTTTCGAAAATTTGAACACTTAATTTCCATTTGGATTTCAAAGTTAGAGGTTGAAATTTTCAAAAATGTCCTAGTAGGTAGGTAGTTGGTAGATACCTCTGGTTGGTAGGTAAAAACAAAAAATAAATAAATAGTGACAATGGCAAAGCTGTGATCTTTGCAGACGAGTGATCTATACAGGAAAATAATAAGCCTTTGTGAAATAATTTGCAGCGTTTTTTCAACTACCATCAATAGGTACCTACCAAACCATACTGCCTTCACACCTTCACAATCAAGTTCATCAGGAAGAACTAAACGCTTCACACTCGATTCGAAGAAATAGCGAGTTTCATATGGAAATTTGATTACTGGTTGCTAAGGAAGCATAACTGAATACAACTCGAAGAAACGAACAGCGATCTCATTTTGGTTAGAAAAAATTTCAACGGAGATCAGAGATCTTTGGTGATTCACACTCGTGATTCTGTTTTATCGGAGGAAAACCTTTAAGTACTCGTACGGAGCTCCGGGTGGTCTCACAAATTTTTAAAAATTCAATACTATTTTAAATTTGTGAAAAAACAATACCTTTATTTCGAGAGTTTTCGAGCTAGGGCACTATTGAAAATTTCAACCCTTAATTTTCACCCCTAGAAGTGACTGACATAAACCAAAAGCTTCGCGGCACAACTGGACCCCAAATGGAGCCCATACCATGGCTCCATTGGTATATATACCAAATTTTGACCAAATCGGTCCAGTGTTGCTAAGAAAAGTGCCGCGTAAATTTTTTATTCGATTTTCGGATTCTACGTACCTTGAAACGTATACCAACAAGTTTTAGGAGGAGTTAAAATCTTTTGTCTCTTGGTCGATTCCAAAGGTTCATTATTGAAAACAATTAACCAAAATATAATATCAAGATAATACAATCGAATGAGACCAAACAGGTCTAACCAATGAACCATTGGTATAGATTCAAGTAATTCATGTTTTAGCAAGCTCACGGGCTATTTCCTTTAGCAGTCTTTCGCCGCAGCATAATTAATGTCATGAACTAATTATTACGTTCTTTGTAACAGTCATATAATGACTTTCTTGGGAGTTTGGGATGCCTAGACGCTGAGTGACTGAACGGTATACATGGTGCGTTGAGATTTCAAAGAAAATCATATCGTGTATTTGAACAAACTTCCCCGTCCAACGTACAAAGGAATTTTCCTAGCTTTTGTAATAGTGCAACGGAACGGACGGACAAACAAAAATATCCAGGTCATCTACTTCTGAATAATCTTTGGGTAAATAAGATATGTTTACGGGGTACAAAGGTCATTGGTATGAGTCACGACAGGGTCCTTTCACCGTGCAGCTGAAGGGCCATGACTGACAGACAGCCTTCCTATCTTAGGGTATTGGTAAATAGTGATTCCTCTAACACTTAAGGCAGAAATAAATGGAATGAAAAAGAATTGAATTGGAATAAAGTTGTACTTGCTCAAAAAACCGAAGCCCCAATCAAAAATCTCCACCTGATACGAATTAAATCTCTCGCAACAGGTTGTGGAAACCCATTTCAATAGAACCGGAATTAAGAAGAACGAAGTCTATTTTCTCGAAATTATTGAGTTACAAAGTTGAATCCTTTTCGACGGCTATGCCATCATCAAAGATGGTCTGTTGATGACCGA
The DNA here is from genome assembly GCA_009739505.2 of Apolygus lucorum. Taxonomy (NCBI): domain Eukaryota; kingdom Metazoa; phylum Arthropoda; class Insecta; order Hemiptera; family Miridae; genus Apolygus; species Apolygus lucorum. Next base: position 18,815,799 of record CM019182.2, read on the forward strand.
ACTGTCGAAATCGATTCAACTATGTAACTCATTACTTTCGTGGAAATAAACTACTCTCTCCTGCTTCTTTACCTGTCTGACCAGTTCAAATTGTGATTATTGTTGACAGCTGGAACTGTCTGAATCTTAAGAATGCAATGGAACCAAAAAGACAAAAACAATAAAGCATTTACTTAGTGTTAAATTACATGGTAACAAACAGTATGGTTGTACGTGGACAGTGTGATCGATTTTCGTTACATCCGAAAAGCGGACGAGTTTTTAGGGTGACAGGCGGCATACTCATGTGAAGAAGGGGTTATTTGTTACTTAAATTACCTAGTATAGATGAAGTCGTTCATTATATTGCCCTTTTTATTCGAGTCGACGACGACTCTTTCTGAAGTATTTTGTGATTTTTGTCAAAAGGCACCCAAAATCCGTATAGGATCGAAAATTTGTGTTATCGTCTGATAGACGGTTAAACAAGGTTCATGGTCGACCGAAGGGGAACTCGTGGAACTTTAAACGACTGGACTTATGAAAAAAGGAGCGTTGATTGTCTCTCTTTGTGTGAATAAGCTCGCTCATGAATGACTATCAAAGATTCGACAATTATTTTTGGCTTGATTGAATAACACGGCTTATTTTGGTTGATGGTAGAACTCAGTGGATAATAATTGCCCTGCACTATATTATAGTCGACAATATCTATCTGGTGAACGTATTGAATTCGCAATAAACGTTGTTTCAGTCAGGGTATGGTAGTGGTTCATGTTTACTCCAACTCCTTCGCACCATAATTTCGTTTAAGAAATATTATACTGCCTTTTACGGAGATCTCTATCTGTTTGGGAGAACGAGATTAGACAACGCAGGTCGCCCTAATCTCCTGGCCTCCCCACAGCTTTGAGATACCACAGCCATTCCTTGTCTTCGAACAGGGTCGGATCAATTTTCCAACACCCGCTCTCCCCGATCGTCGAATTTGGATTTCGAATCTTCTTTTGGAGATGATTGATGGAAAATGACTTTCTCCCGTTGTAAACCCAACAATACAAATACACTGAGGGTGTGCTCGTGGGAGGGAATTAATGTTGAAAAGGAGGGAACGTGGAATGAAAGTGGGGGAGAGACGAGATAAGAGTTTTTGAGCGCCGTTTAGAGTCTCTCCGCACAGCTCCACCTGTACTCTACTAGATTATAACATTATTTCCCAAGTATTTTATTAGACGTGCTTCACTTTAGTTGCCCCAAATTCTAAGAGCCAAGCAAAGGTAAGAATTTTGATTTTTTTGGGGGAAATTTTCAACTTTTAAATTGTAATTTTTGTTTTGTTTTTGGGATACAAGGTTTGATAACGTGCCGCTAAAATCACACTAAACAGAAGGAGATCCACGAATAATAGTGAAGGAGAGAGAGATAAAATGAAGCAATGGTCTTCATTCGAAAAAGTACTGATACCAACTTGGTTCAAGTCAGTATCAGTAAGAGTAAGTCCCTGGGCAGATAAAAAAAATATTGTTGTTTGAAAATATTGTAATTTTATTGATATGTATTAGGGCTCTTAATGATAACTCAAAACCTGAAAAACACAAATAATAAATTTTCAATTGAAAGTCCAAACATATATTAAGTCCCTCAAAAATTCCGAGCCAACAATTTTTAGAAAATTCTAGTAGCCATTGAAAACGAGCGAAATCCAAATCGTGATTGGCAAAAGTCGAGTGGAATTTTCCACACGAGGAAGAACGTGTAACGTTATTATTAGATAATAAGGTACGTATCATAACCTACCTCATTTCATAATAATTTATAGGTATCACTTAAACGATCAGTTTTGCATGAAAAATGTAATTATTACACAACATTACCTAACACTAGCAAATATTCGCGAGCATAATAATATATAATAATACTAACCTGATTTAAGTGATCTCTATTATTTGATAATCAACAGCTTGAATTCCGAACGATCTATATCGAGAACACTGAATTATATGAAACACCATTTTTATCAACACTGAGCAAGGGAACTCCCCCTCAAAAAGACCACACTGAAGTAAAGTCGGAGAGAAACTGGCCCGCCTCTACCTGCATTACAGTATGATAATATGTTATCAAGGGTGGTGAAGATATCTAGCAGAAGATATAGATTAAAATATTGTAGATACACCGGGCAACAATTTATAACTTCATAGATTATCACCGTATCTGGTTGCAAACACGGAAGATAATTTGATAAAATTTATTTTGAACGATGTCTCTTGTCTTGGTATCCGAGTTGATGAGGATGGGCTGCCTATCTTGCGCGCCGTGTGCCTGCCACGACATACCTATCTCGTTCCATGACGTTTCTGCACTGTAGAAGTTGGTACATAATCATTGGTTTTGATGGCTCGTTTCAATCAAGATTTAAATTTTTTTAACTCACATAAATCTTGTAGTTCTCACTGGGTAAATAATTGGAAGCCAAAATGATTCAATTATATTGAAAATATATATTGAATTATATTGAAAGGTTTCACCGTTGTGAATAAATAGTCATCATACATCTGATAACGGATACAAGATTAAGACATGTACAAATTTAGGTTGGTGCAAGTAATAATCATTGATAATTAATCAAGTCCTTCATACTAATATTTTACTTACTAATTTTTTAATAATGTACCTCCTGTTAAATGACTTTTCAAAAACTATGTAGATGTTGGCCATGACATAAAAAGGGTCGATCTCAAACTAGTAAAACTCAAAAGTGACTACATGATTAATTAAGATCGACTGATATTTTCAAAACCACAGAGCATACTATTTTGCAATCGTAGTTGAGAATGACCTGGATGATTTTGACCTGGATCAAAATTAGCTAGGTACTCTTGAATACATTCACCACCCTCTGAATCCTTCGGACCTGAACTCCATGATCCAAATAATTATGGTTAGGATGGGCTTTGGAAAAATACGTGAAGTCTGCAAGTAGGTATCTCCTTAGCGTTCGGTTCTAACTTGAGGGAGCAAAGAGACAATACGTTCTCAACGACGTCGACCTTTTTTTGTTTCCCTTTTTTACATACTTCCGTTAATTTCGTACTCGACGTGTTTGTTACTCCTTTTTGTAAAGATCTCCGTTAAATACGAGCACATTCGCAAAAAATAAAAATAAAAAATCATGAACTCCTCACAGTTGTGCTGCAGATCATAGGTAGAAATATTCAAAAGGCTCACAGATTTGTAACGTTTTGTCGCATGGCTCAGAATATTGTAATCCAAAATCAGTTCAACTAACAACTATCGATCGAGGAAGCTGCGGCGGTGGCCATGTTTATCTCCATTATCTTTGGCCCCTCATTCAATAAAAAAAAAAACATTATTGATTTCCTACCCGCGGTTATATCCCTCCATGACGACCCAGGTTGAACTATTTTCGGTTTATTACCTAGCTAGGCCAGATGAACTGCTTCTGGGTCTACTGTAGTTAGGCGCGATGATGGTTTTTTTCACTTCGAGATTTGGTAAAGCTCGCAATGATCGGTGGCTCCAGTTTCTAAGCTTCATGAAGAAGAATCTAAATGATCATTTTCAGTTTGTTATTTTGCCTTTCTGGATTGCCCCCCCCCCACTCAAAATTTTTTGTTTTACGTTCCAAGGAACGTAGAATCCGAAAATCGAATAAAAAATGTTTCTTCCGTTCGCCGTCAGCCGTACACCTTACGCGGCACTTTCCTCACATAGCATTGACCGATTTTGATGAAATTTGGTATGTAGGCTCCATTTGGGGTCTAGTTGTGCCACAAATATTTTGGTTGATGTAGGTCACTTCTAAGGGTTGAAAAAATATGGGTAGAAATTTTGAAAACGCTCTAACTAAAGACATTTCAGATAAAGGTATCCTTTTTCCATCAATTTAAGATAGTATAGAATTTTCAGAATTTTATGAGACCACGCGGAGCCCTGTAGGACATACCGTTCGCTCCCTACGAGAACATAAGGGTTGGACTGACGATAAATTAGAAACACGAGTTTGAATCGCAAAAGAGGCCTAATCTCCGTTCAAGTTTTAGCTGACCGAAATGCGATCGATGTTTTTCTTTATGTTGTTTGGTGGTAACAATGGTAAAGCCGTGTTCTTGCGGCCTAGTGATCTATATAGAAAAATAATATACCTCTGTGTTTTTCAATGATTACCGACAATTGGGAAGTAGATAAGAGTCGTATCTTAGAGGGTACATTGTAAAAAGGTTAATTTTGAAGGTAACATTTTAAAACCGTTGATTTTGAAAATAGGTAGTACATAGGATGATATATCAGAGGTTTAATTTTCATATTAAAAAAAAGTGGCATTTTTTAATTTCAAAAGTTTGAATAGAATCTGAAGCACAGTGCATTCATTAGAGAAGTACAGAAACAATAAAGGAAATTTTCAATAAAGAAGAGTGAATCTCATTGCCTGGAGAGCACCTACCGAACATTTTTGTATTTTCTGTTTTTTTCTTCTTTTTTTTCAGTTCCTCCAATTTTAGTGTTTAGCTGTCTCCGTAACACCGTGATCATAGTAGCCCTATTATTCATGTACTAATTGGACTCTGCTTTCGTTCTCCCTGGGTGATTTCAGTCCAGAACTCTTTTTTCTAAGCAATCTTCCCTTCGCAGCCAGTGGTCAATTCATCCATCTTTTTTTTCTTCCATGTTTCGCATCAGCACAAATACCATACCTTACCATTGCCATTGTATTCACTTTGCTCATCCATAACAACTGAAGTTGAATGAAAAAACGTAGCAAACTATCACACTCGGTTTATTTAATTATTCATTTTTGCGTAGATCGCAAAGAACACTGCTTCTCCAATAACAGTAACAATATTTACCTGAAAACAAAAATCAGTTCGACCGAAAGTGCACCGCAAAACTCTATTTGAAGGGACGAACAATGATTGCATTTGATCAGCTGAAATTTGTACGGAGATTAGGCCTATTTACTTCAGGGAAGAGTGTTTCGCTATTTACACCCGTATTTCCGATTTATCAAAGTCCAACCTTCAAGTCCTTCAGTGGAGAAAACGGTTGGTCCTCCAGAGCTATGGGTGGTGTCATTCGAATCTAAAAATTCAATACTATTTCAAATCGATAAAAAAAAACCATACCTTTATATCCGAAGTTTTTGAACTAAGGCTTTTTCAAAACATCAACCCCATTTTCCACCCATCACAAGGGACTGTCAATAACTGAAAGCTTCAGCACACAACTTGATCGCAAGTGGCTCTCATATACCAAGTGGGCCATGGTAACTAAGTGCCGCATGGCGGATGTAAGGGCATTCTTATTCGATTTCGGATTCTACCCACTTGGAAACGTTAATCATAAAATTTTGAAAGGGGGTTTGAAAAATAATTATTGAATATAAAAACCACAATTGTACATTCAACTGCCCCTTCGGCTTTCCTGATTCTGAGGGGGTTAATTTTTTTTCTTGCTCGATTCCAATGGCTTAGGTATTATTGAAAATAATAAATCAAAATCTACAATTGATTAGAAAATAGTCGTTGTTGATGATTTCCATTTCTAACTCTTTTTAAAAAGCAGGATGCCTCCTAAAACAATGCTTCCACCACCTTGGTAGACTAGAAACCAAAATAAAAGGGTAATCGAATCATTAAAAAATGTTAAAAGTGACAGCATCTTCTCGTATACAACCGTATCAGTGAAAATAATGATTACCAGAAGGATCTTTGTTCCGTTGGGCCGTGGCACCGCGCCTATTTTAAACGTGTTTCACAAAGGTTATTTTATTTGCACAGACTCGCAAGTGTGTAAATTTGTGCCATTGTCGGTTGTTATTGGTTGGCTGGTGAGTCTGATTGGGATGGCGTTTCGATTAAGGAGCCATTTTCGTTTTTATATTTGCAGTTCTTATCTGGAGTCATGTAGCGAGGTGAAGTGAATGCAACGTGTTCTTGACGCAATAGCGCTCTCGTTAGATGTACCTACTTGTTCTCACGTGTAACCGCGATGCTACAAACCAGCTGGGGTACCAGTAATTCGTCAATGTATTTACTTATGTTTATGAAAAATGTTATAAGTATATCTCCATTTAGTTTATCACATTATTTATTAACCATTCAGGTTGATCAAACAGAACTAATAGTTATATTTTCAAGCTTAATAAGGTCCGATATTGAAGAGATTAATTTTTCTCAGACCATTGAAGATTTGATGTATTTGAACAAGAGTTGTTTGCTATTTAATTATAATCTATATTCAGCTTCCTCCTTTTATTTCCATAAATCTGTTGTTGTTTTCGTTCGTCCAGATTACGAATGTCAACTCAGGTAGATTTTAACATCATATTTCGTACTAAAACATGTCTAGCATCATTTTTGCGGAGTTTAGGAAAGAATGAAACTGTTGCAGTGACATTTTTTTTTTTTACATTATGGTTCTAAAGCCAATAACTCAATATGAAAAGGCGACTTGATCCCAGGAGATGGATTAGCTTACTAGACGGTCACGAAAGACCATAAGTTTATGACATAATGGATAGAATAATAATCGTCCTGTCTGTACCAAGCACGACTAAGAACTTGGCCACAGTTATGGAAGGAAGGACATTATTTTTTTCGATCCTGGGTGAAACACTTAAAAATTAACATCCATAGCATAACATACCTACTTAATGATCATCAATAATGGAAAGGAGAGAATTGTTATCTAAAGAAGGATGAAGCACACGTCACACGTCGTTATTTGTGGTAACAGCAATATTTGGCTGTGAGCTGATTGTTGTAAGAACAACAACGATTGACACTGTCATATTCAAAATCAAAAGAATCAAAAGGTTTTTCATTGCAAGAGTCCACCAAGTAGCATCACAATCGTCAAATCAATGTTATGTTCAAAATAATTCGTTGGGTGACGTTCCTGACTCCATTCACGGAGAAGAATTTAACTTGTTTACAAGAAGCAACAAAAGACAGATTAGTCGGGAGAGGATAATGGGTTTTATGGGGAATGTTTCTAGGTCGGCATGCAACTCCAAACTTCGACTTTGGACTTGAGGGGCGCCCATAAAGAGGAAAAAAATCGTCCAGGTGTGGGATTATTGTGCATGTATGTTATGGGGTTCCAGTCAATGCGCTCAATAGTACTTTTCTGAGTTGCTACACAATCACGGAGTCCGTTTGCCTCACCCGGTGTTTTTGAAAAAATTATGGTGAAAATACCATCATGATGTTTTTAGCAATAGTTGTCAATACTTCCATCACACTTGCAACATACGAAGTACCTACCTATATAAAATTGAGTTACCAAAAAGTTATATTCAGCTCAGCCATATATCACAGAAAATTCTATGACTGGCGCTCTAGATCTCGATTTCTCTCCTAGCTCCAGTAGACCAACACTGACATGAAATGAGATAAAAGGGATTTAGTTTCACATCAAGAGACAACATTATATTACGCGTCCTCGGGTAGATTAAATCTAACAAAATATGTTAAATTAGAATAAAATAAATAATACATTATTTAGTTTACTTGATGAGGACTTCGCTAATATCGCTCTTTAATCATTCAGAGATTACTGATGTCTGGTCTAGTAATTCATTGATTTGGTAGGAAGATTCGAGACATCTATCATTGATGAACTAATAACCAGCTTATTGTGAGATGAGTTCTTCCCAAGGACCATCCAATCAAAATTACGCTCCACCCAAGACCACCAGGAAACTTTTTGAAATCATCGTCGGCATTTCAAAACGGTTTCACCAACTCAGGCGAACTTCTCTCAAAACGCCCGTTTCAACTTAAAGCTGACTCATCGTCGGAGCCCGAGCCCAAGCCAAACACACGGGCGACCCGTCAAATCATACTTCCGTTCTTCTTCCTTCCCTCAGCGACTTCCGCTCCATTCGGCTGGACGTCAATTCGACCGACTCTCAGATTACTCAACTTACGTACGTACTTTACTAGGAAACCTCGAAGAAATCATGTTTGTGCAGCCGTATCAACTGAAATCAGTCTTCTTTGATCAAAGAACTTTTGAAGCACTAACCATGTTCTCACTTTGAATCACCCTTCCAGCGAGAGCCTAACTTCATACCGGTATATAAGGCAATATAACTCCACTGATTAAGAAACTGAAATCATAACGAGACTGACAACATACAGGGTGTCCCAGGACTAATGATTAAACCTCAGGGAATGATTCTATGACTAAATTGCGACAACTTTTTCCTCAAAGCATTTCTTCCAAAAACTCTATCAAAACTTTTCGATTTTAATTTGTAAAAATGAGAGTAGCTCCACTAAATTGTACCCAAATACAAATTGCTGCGAATTATTACACAACGGTTTATAATTTTTCTATATAAATATATCACTTGTCTGCAAACAACACAGCTTTGCCATTGTCACCACCTGCCTACCACGTTCCTACAGCGATCCCATTTCGGCCAGCTAAAATTTGAAGGGAGATTAGGCCTCTTTTGAGATTCACACTCGTGTTTATGATTTATCGTAAGTCCAAACTTAAATTCACGCGAACGGTTTGTCCTACAGGGCTCCGCGTGGTCTCTAAAAATTCAATACTATCTTAAATTGATGAAAAAACAATACATTTATATAACAATTTTTTGAGTTTTCAAAATTTCAAACCTTATTTTTCGACCCTTAGAAGTGATCTACATGAACCAAAATCTTCGGGGCACAACTAGACCCCAAATGTAGCCCACATACCAAATTTCATCTAAATCGGTCAATGCTTGAAAGTGCCGCGTACGGCGGACGGACGGCCAAATTTTTATTCGATTTTTGGATTCTACGTACCTACCTTGAAACTTTAACCAACAAATTTTGAGGGGGTTAAAATTTTTCTTTCCTTGGTCGATTCCACATGTTCATTTTTGAAAATAATAAACCTAAAACTCACGAGGTTTAACATTTGTGTTAAACTTTACAGTACCTATTTTCAAACACTATTTTTACCCGATCTCGAACGTTCCTCATTTTGGAAATAACATCTGTAATTCGGCAACCATACAACAGAAGGCATATTTGAAAAAAAAACTAATACAGTCGAATTTAGGGAGACAATTGGGTTTAAACTTGGAAAAACGTGAATATTTGTTACCTAACGAGTTTAACGTCGCAAGAAGAGGCTCCGGACTGATAATGTTGCAATGTTGTTATTACCTATGTAGCTGACTTCACACGGTTTCAACGATTATCGTACGATTGTAATACGATGAAAAATGGCGCGTGTATCCGATCCCGATGACTGTCCCAGTCTTGGTCACGCAAAAATTGAAATTGCTGGCCATTCTAAATACATAAACGCTGCAAATTATTACACAATGGTTTATTATTTTTCTATATTGATCACTCGTCTGCAAAGTCACCAACCATCCAACATGAAGAAAAACATCGATCGCATTTCGGTCAGCTAAAATTTGAACGAAGATTAGGCCTCTTTTGCAATTCACACTCGTGTTTCTGATTTATCGTACGTCCAACCCTTAAATTATCGTAGGGAGCGAACTTTTTGGCCTACAGAGCTCCGCGTGGTCTCAAAAAATTCTAAAATTTGTATAGAATCTCAAATTGAAGGAAAAACAATACCTTTGTATCAAAACTTTTTGAGTTAGGGCGTTTTCAAAATTTCTAAATTCATTTTTGAACCCTTAGAAGTGACCTACATCAACCAACATCTTCGGGGCACAACCAAACCCCAAATGGAGCCTACATACCAAATTTCATCAAAATCGGTCAATGCTAAGTGGCAAAAGTGCCGCGTACGGCGGACGGACGGCCAAATTTTTATTCGATTTTTGGATTCTAAGTACGTACTTTGAAACGTAAACCATCAAATTTTGAGGGGGTGTTAAACAATTTTTCTTCTTGGTCGATTCCAAAGGTTCATTATTGAAAATAATAAACCAAAAGGGGCTAAAAAGATAGCATCTTCCGTAATAAAAACTTAGCCACATAATTATGTTGATTAATCAGGATAACAAACTTTCATGCGCAACATGATCCTTTTTTTTATCGATATTAGAAATTCGAGTAGCAGTTAGTGCCTAAAAGGTTGTGATAGTTCCATTATGGTTCGCATTGCAATATGTAATATTCTGATTGTGGAGATGCCGCAAATACCTGTTCAGTGCAAAAAGACGTGTCTATCCTTATCAGCGTGAAGCGTCGAAACTTTCCCCAATCAATGCGTATTGGTTGAAATTGAACGATCAACTCCTTATCGATTGGGACTTCATTGAAATGTTGGTATTACTGAACATAATGATCAATTATTAAAAAAATCGTTAGGAAGTTCTCGGAGAAAATTTCTTCTCACGATAGGATTTTGAAAAGGGGGAGGGGGGAGAAGAATTTCCTAAATTTCAGACTTTAAACTTTTTCTTTATAATTTTAGACTTTTTTCCTATTTTAGGGAAATTGAGGCATGATGGAATATTGGTGTGTAACCGGTGATATCTAAATTGGGTTCCGGGCGATTTTAGAGATCAGCCGTTTCCATTCCTGCCCTTGACAAATCGTGGCATTTTCGTCTAGGAGTAATTGTTAGGGAATGAATGTCTAACGTTTAGGGTTTCCGTAGCACAGTGAATTTTGGCGTTGAACACAACTTGGTGTTTAGTCCTGAATAACAGCTATCAACCCTAGCGTTGAAATCGGAGACAGAATTTTTCACAGAAAGATAACAACTGCTTTGCCGTCTGAGTTGAATAATTCACATATTGCGTATGGCCGATTGCGTGAGATTAGATAATATTCTCAAAACTGAACCCTTAAGACAAGAGGGTAACTTGGAAAGTTCATCATTCTCAAAAGTTTACCTGGTAGTTATAGTTCCTCAGAATGACACACAGTCTTTTTTCGTGAAGTTCAAGTTCATGAACCAATTAGGTCCATATACGGATAGCTTCTATCGAGCCCTTCAGAAGTGCAAAATTGAGTGTTTCGATACAATTTTTTCGTTTGAGACGTAAAGGTAAAACAACTATCCATATTTCTTTGAAAGACTTTGATTTGGAATTATAATAGTTTTAATTATTATAATTTAGTTACCTATGTTATGTATTTTAATCGTTCATGAGGATTTTATATTGAGTTTTGAATCATAATATTATGATATAATATATAGATAGTTGGTGTTGATTCAAATCGATGATGAGTCGAAGACCACCTATTTGGTTTCGGACCATCACCATTCATTTTGTTTGATTCAGCGAGAGACATCCAAGAAAGTGTTGACCTGTTTCCTGGCAAAACCAAAGTGCTGTTTTTTTTTGTTTTTTTTTCATGAGGTTGAGTGATCGTAATGATTACCTAATCATGTACTAAGGGTAAATTATCAATTCTTATAGAACTCTGAAATTCAAAAGCTGAATTAATATTCCTTCGCGGTAAATTTTACTTTATCTGTTTCACAATCCTTATGATTAAAATCTCACCCTAGCTAAATTAGTTGAATAATAAATTCAGTGATTCTCTTCGAAGTGAATTACATCGGTTTGAAGCTAAAGTTTCTATGCCAACTTTAAGACGGTAGTAAGTACTTGCAAGCTGTTTTGGTTGATCAGATTCAGTAATGAACCTCTGGAATGGAGCAAGGTATAGTCTTTTCATCATTCTAAAACAGAATAGAATTTTTATAATAGAATGGGAAAACTCGGAGATTTTCATGATATTCAGTTGTGGTTTCTAAGGAACCAAGAAATTTGTCATAATAATCTTGTTTTTTGAAGGAGCTATAGTAAGGTTGGTTAGTATTTATAGGAAAGGCGCATACTTTTGAGACGGGTGATCTATTTCAAAAACAATAAACCGTTGTACGATAATTTGCAGCAATTTTCGTTCTCATTTTATTTACTATTGACTGAGTCGTAGGAATGAATCTCGACCAATGTCACTAATCCATGATCAGATGAAGGTATCGTAAAAAATGCAGATTTCATTTTAACTCATCAGGTAAAATGCTGCGCCTGTATATAGGTTGCTTGGCATCATGTAGCTATGGAATACAGTAAGGTACTTATTTAAATATAAATAAAGGGTATCTAAATTAAAGCTATGCAAAAATCCAGGAATCGATCTACTAGGTATTCCAACAAAAATGCTTCTTATCTATTTTTAACCCCTTGTTTTGGTTTATTATTTTCAATAATGGATAATTGGAATAATGGATTATTTTCAATAATAACCTTTGGAATCGACCAAGAAAAAAAAAATTTAACACCCCCTCAAAATTTTATGGTTTACGTTTCAAGGTACGTAAAATCCAAAAATCGAATAAAAATTTGGCCGTCCGTCCGCCGTACGCCGTCCGCCGTACGCTTTCCGCGGTACGCCGTACGCTGTCCGCTGTACGCGGCACTTTTGCCACTTAGCATTGACCGATTTTGATGAAATTTGGTATGTAGGCTCCATTTGGGGTCTAGTTGTGCCCCGAAGCTTTTGGTTGATGTAGGTCACTTCTAAGGGTTCCAAAATCAATTTTGAAATTTTGAAAACGCCCTAACTCAAAAAATGTTGATATAAAGGTATTGTTTTTCCTTCAATTTAAGATTCTATAGAATGTTTAGAATTTTTTGAGACCACGCGGAGCTCTGTAGGACTAACCGTTCACTCCCTACGAAAATTTAAGGGTTTATATTGATATATATATATATATATATATATAAATCAAAACACGAGTGTGAATCGCAAAAGAGGCCTAATCTCCGTTCAAATTAGAGCTGACCGAATTGCGATCGATGGTTGGTAATTTTGATTTTTTTTTCTTCTCTTCATATTGGATGGTTTGTGATTTTGTAGACGAGTGATCTATATAGAAAAATAATAAATCAGTGTGTAATAATTTGCAGAGTTTTTTAAATATTTTAAATTCTGCTCGAGTTTCTGATCTTACGTGATTAAAATTACTGTAACTTCCGTTATTTAACAAGTAAATTCAAATTCAAGGGTATCTATAGAAAGAGCATTATATTTCTAAGCTAATTAATGCACAACCGATATCTTTCAGAAATTATATATTCTGAAAATAAAACAGATCAAGAAGCAAAGTTTTAAAATTTTTGAAATTAGACTTTATTGTCAAGTTTTTAGTTTAAATCCTTGCCCATTTCGATGGGCTCAAATAATAAACTCTCAATTTTCTTTCCCAATAATAGGTTATTTCGCATTCAAACATCATTTCTGTCATCAAATTTCATCGTAAATCTAAAAATGATAGATCGTTAGAAGCTGACCATTGGGGCAAGTTTTTTCCGAAGAGCGAACATCGAAATGGGGAGGGATTCAAAGTAAAAACTTGGATTAAAAAATTCAAATTTCATGAAAATTTACAACTGTATTCTTTGAATTGTTCTATTCCTAAAAGATCTGGATTTCGCACCAAGTAGATATTTTGGAAATTTAACGCTCATTCCATCGATATCCGCAAATTTGAACTTACCTGATAAATAACGGGAGTTATGGCAGTTTTAATGACGTAAGGTTTAAAACATGAAAGAAATCTTAAAATTATAAAGAAGGAAAAACAAAGAGGTTAAATTAAAATTGTTACGAGACATTTTTGTTGGAAATACCTCGTAGAACCGACCCCTGGATTTTTGACCAGGGCAATTTTAATGTAGACACCCTGCATATTCGATTAACATGGAAGAGTGCTTCAGGATTTCAATGTAATTGACTGGCTAATGACATAGTTAGTAATTATTGTATTAATATTGAAGGTAGGTAGGTTAAATTGAAGAGTTTTCTTTCAAACGGGCTTATATCCGTTTTTTACACTTTTTTTTTTTTTTCACGGATTCTGAATCTTTAGGATAAGGCCTATCACCCTTAGGAGTTGAATCCCTTCCAAAACCGTTTTTATCACGCTTTAAAAGCTTGCTGAAAATCGGGTTTGCCGGCAAATCGGCTTATATCCATCCCATTGTTTTCAATTAACCCCCTTTTTTTAAAATTGGTTTTCGGATTCTATATACCTTGAAATGTAAACCATCAAATTTTGAAGGGGGTTAGAATATTTTTCCTAGCTCGATTCAGAAGGTTCATTATTGAAAATAATGCGTAAACCAATAAAAGAAAATAAACATGAGATTTTTCTTGACAACCAAAAAAAAAAACGCTTTTTTTCATACTTTTTTTTTCTATCGATAGGGCTTTTATCCAAATAATAAATGTCCGTGTCTCCCTCAAAATGCATGCCAAAATTTCGATATTCGGTCTTACATTCATAAGTTCTATGAAAAACTATTTGGAAAATTTGGGAAACCTAGACAACTTTCTTCACTATGAAATTGGATTTTCTCAATTTCCCACATAAAATACCAAGTGGATATGAGCCCGTTTGAAAGAAAATTCCTCAATTGATGTTTTCATACATACTTTCGAGGCCTAGAGTATACTTGTGTACATTCGTACGAGAAAATAATTTATGAGACAGTAAGGGTGGAAATGACCCTGGATTGAAGTTAGAACCAGAGTACAACCCCCATAATTAGGAGTGGGGGTAAGGGGTAGGGGGTAGGTGGGGCTAGGCCGTCCGACCTCTCTTCAAGAGAGCGGGCACTCCCTTGTGGTTAACCAGAAACCGTTCGCCACTCGACCGCGAGGCTTCGTAGGACATACGTATCGAGCGCGCTCATATACCGATAAGACTTCGATTATCAGTGACGGGTCCACACCCCAAAACCCAAACAAACAATGACTGACATTCTCTACCCCATGCATAACTTCACCGATGTCGGTTTCCAGGCTCTCTGGGACAACATGGAAGAAGGCAACAGTGTGGAGGAGCATTCTCCAGAAGGAACTCCAAGTCAGACTCTGGAGGAGATATCCCAAGACAGCGTAGCTGACCAGGAACAGCCGAGTCCTCCAGGAACATCCGTGATAAGGAATCAGGGGCACGGGGTTCGCACTATAACGACTTCAGGAACCATCACTACCAGCCCTGGGCCCCACGAACCAACCCCTTCGCCCCCTGATCAATCTGATCAACAGCAGTACACCCAGGAAACGTAAGCAAAATAACGTTTATATCATTGAATGAATGAACACAGTATTTCAGAATTTGTTATGTATGAACTTATACAGTTTTTCAATAATAACTTGGGTTCAGATTTGAAAAACATAAAGGATACTACCTTTATTCAGAATCCCAACTCATACACTTCTGAATTCTGGGCTTCTGATGCTTCATAAACAATGGCAACTTCTGGCAAATTGAGAAATAAACAATCTATTTATGATACAAAACGCTGAATAATCTACAGATATTGCCGCTATCTCTGGTTTATTTGAAATCAACCCTTTAATTTGAAATTAATCAGAAATAGGTAATTTTTACTTGAAGTACGTACTTCAGGTAACACTTTTTCCAATGGACAAATACGTACATAATAACATCAACCATTTATGTAACAAAATTTACTAACTGGTTATTGTAATATCAGCCAGTGATTTAGCTATGATTTATAAAATTTATAATGAATCGATTTAATGGATTCATTAATAATGATTCTCCCAAGACAATCAACAACAATCGCATCATACAATATCGTGCATGTACATTCACATCCTAAATGTTAAATCCAAATGAATAAAGTTGGATTCACATCTAAATGGATTTACATTTGGATTTGGGTAACAAAAAAATTTTAAATTAATGAAAAAAATATATTTCATGAGTTAGGTACTTAGTTAAATTATTCGGTAACGACAGAAGCCTATGCCTGTGAACTGCATGACATTGTGCATGATATTGAGGTATCTGGGATTGAAATATATGCATTCAATAGTTTTATGATTAAGTATAAAAATGACCTGGAATCAAGAAAGTATAAAATACTAAATTGAGTATCAACAAACCTATTATTGACAATAATCACGATCGATGTAGCAAACTATTACATCCGTGAATAGATGGTGTATTATCATTAATTTCGATTGATTTACAGTGAAATAATTTTTTTTAAAATTAAATTTCATGTTGAAACGAATTTAGTCATGCGTGTCTAGATCATATTTATCTAGATACACCCACCTAATGACCCGCGAAACTCTGGTCTGATGGTGAACTAATTCTTTCATTGCAACTTGTACCACGGCCGGCTTCAGTAGGTACCTACAAACGCCGTACTTGAACACATGACTACTACCACACAATTATCTGGCAATGTTGTCAAATCACCCAGCACTTGAACAAAGGTTTTGACTAAATTAAAATAAAAATTTTAAAAAATAAGAAAAAAATATTGTTTTGTAATCAATCAAGTAGGTTCCATAGTTAATTCTCTGGATATCAGGTATCTCTTATTAGAGTAGACAGACCTCAAGAAGGCAGGTAGGTACCTAAACATTGTGTATACAGGAAACAACGCGTGAAAGAATTCTCAGTAGGTATTTAGGGAAAATGTTAATATAGAAAACACGTACGAGTACAATCCGTACTTCATCGTGATCGTTATTCGATTTATTGAAGGTTTAATGCATGATCCTCGTTGGTGGGGTTTTTTTTGGAAAGAGTTTGGTATACGTGAAGTCACAAACTAAAATTTAAAAAATTGTATATTCGTTCATAAAATGTGTGGGTCGCGCAATTTTTAACGTAAGTTGTTCCTCATATAAATGAGTTAGTAGTCACTTGAGATAACTACTAACAATTTATTATTTAACGATGGAGAATTATGAGCAAACAACAATCTGAATGGCAATGATTGATATTCTTTTAGAACACTGTAGAATTCCTTGGCAAAATGACACAACTTAACTGCGTCTGTATCTTTGAGAGAGGGAGGTCCTGCGAGAGGGAACCCTTATCAACAGCATCCCGTTTACGAACCCCCAACATCCTTCCGCCCGTCTAAAGTAAAATGCATAAGAAATTATAGAAAAAATATCACTTACTGTATTATTGAGCCTAGACTTGGTGTGTAGTAGTTCATGCCACATTCAATAAAATATGAGAAACCCCCTGTAGTTAATACCTTAATGTATGTGACTATTCTATTCCACCTTCTATTATTTGTATGCATGAGTGATGAAAGATGGGGTTGAACAAATTTATTTGCCCGAGGCGCATATATTAATACATTTGGCTTACATTATCTTCAGATTCGGTTATGTTTTTACAAATTCGAGTAGATAAATTTTTAAGTGCTCCCATTATTTATCCCATGTTTACCACAAAAATTTAAAAAATCAAGGGTCGTGAACTAAGTAGCACGACAAATATGTTCAATGTTGTTGAGAATACCACTGTAACGTGTAAATGAAGACTGTGTCATTAACAACTGTATGGAGAAAATCCAACACAAAAGTATATAATTACGTACCATAGGTAGAGAATTCATTCCGGCAGTGGTTAGTCATGACTCAAAAACCGACTGTCAGCTCTTTTCAACCTGCAGAAGAACGGAGGATTCACTGTCGTGAATGAAAACATAAACAAGATAAATTTGGGTAAATGAGTTTTCAAAGCGATTAGCCCGAAAACAATGATTTCATTCACGAGCGATGATTTCATTGAGCTTTTGTGTTTTCGACCTGGTTTGCAAGTTTGGATTTACAAAATTGAAATTTAGATATGCAGTTTTCTGCTTCCTTTATATCAAAGATAATATCATCCCTATCTTCGATAAAAATATTCGTCGGTTAAAAAGAAAAAGTGATCAACTTCATTTTGACGATTTTTCAATATGGCCGTTCAAAGTTTTTTGGTTTGGGCGATTTCAAAAAAATTAAGGGCACTTCACTTTAGTTATATCCGTAATCCGATCGGCGATTTTCTATGAAAAAAGCACAAATTTGGCCAAAAATGTCAGTTATTCAGTTTTTGTTGAAGAATACTGAAATTAATTCTGCAGTTGGTCATTTTCCAAAAATAATAACATTTCTTGTTGAAATATTTTGATATTTTTATTTCCCTTAATTTTCTTTCAAAAAAACATTTTGGTTTACATTGTAACCATTCACTAATCAATTAAGCCATTTCAGAACGTCCAAGAAGTAGAAAATCACTAGGTCATTTTTACCTTATTGGCTTTTGCTGTTCTGGTAGTTGGTCATTTTTCATAAGACCCCAAAATATACTAGGGAAGGAAAGTTATTTGTTTTTTAAAATGATTTATTACGTAAATCAAGTAGTAGGCTGTTCTTGGAAAATTGTAGTACCAATACAACTATCTGGTACAACATTTTGTTCCGAATAATGAGTCAACTTGTACTGCAATACGGCTCGTCGGCACTTTTCGATGTTACCTTGAAAACTCTTATTGGAGGAGATGTTACGTCATATTCAAGGTATTGCCGTACTACTTGATGACGTCATGTTTATCCATATCCATTTCACCTGTCAAACCTTGACGTCGGTTTCGGACGTTCAAACGATTTCCGTTGAAACTCAGGTTTTCGTTGAGCCTTCAAGCCCGCCCTACCCGCGAGTGCAAACACGTGTCATCAAGGATTCATCTAACGCGAGTTAGTAACTTGAAATCCATTCTACAGTTTCGTTTTTCACCAACGCAATTTCTTTATACAATTCGTCCAAAGACGAGTTGGAGTTGCTAAAACTCAGTCAGTTACGATATTCTATAAAACTGTATTTTGTCGAGCAATCGATATCACACCCAATGAAGGTAAAGGTGTAGTAAGGTGTTTTCAGTTCCCCTTTTTCGATATCCTACAAAATCATCGGTCGACCGAATCCACATGCCTACCGATTGCTAATCTAATTTTGAGTCAAGTTGCGCACTGATTTTTCGGCGTTTTTTACAACCACTCTCAAATTACACACGACTGTTGGTGGGAACGCGGATATTTGAAGTTGCTCGGACTGAAAAACAAAGGGTTCTTTGAACAGTTCATTACTGAAATGGATAGCAATCCTAGGAGTAGGGTATACATAAAGGGGCAAAACGTTTTACTATGTTTATTTTTCTAACAAGGTATCGGTCTATGTTTTCACAGGACGAAAATCGACTACCTGCCACAGGATATTTCCCGGCCCACGCTCGTCGAAAAAATCGTCACCCAAGAGGGCTATGAAACCTGTGAAACAACCATGTACGTCATGCCTGACAGGTAAAAACCAAACAACTAATTTTTTCGTTACCTAGATATTTAGAGTAAGATGTGGGCTAAACGACAAGTTTCTATTTTACACATATGAATAACTATTGACATTTGAGTATTTATGATGAAGCGAAGAGAACTTTCACAATCCCATCTTCTCCATAATAAATTAATAACACATTTAATACGTTCATCTTAAAAATTTCAGGCACTCCTTTGGTCTTTGAGTACAAAGGAGAGAATTTGTTTGGACTCGATTCTTTTTACAGTTTCAGAACTCATATTACATTCATTATTAAATTTAGTGTCAGCAACATAAGTATTTTATTACAAAATAAATAAATTTATTTGAAGGTATATTTGTATTGATACTTGGGAATACATTAATTAAATTCAGTTTACCTGTTTAAATTGAGAAGCATTTAAATGTATTTATGGTACGTTGGACACAATACGAGAAGCTATTTTTGGAAAATAGGTAGGTACATCAAAACAAAATAAATGGTCGATAAGCTTAATTTTAGAACTAAACTCCAAAAGAAAATAAAAAAAAGTTTGTGATCTCATATAAACAATTCCCAATAATACCCCTCGTTTTGGTGTAAATTTCCAATATTATTGATAAACGTATTCACATTTTATTGTAATAGTAATGGAATAATAATTATTGGTTTGAGATCAGACGAAATAATATTCTATGTAGGTACCTAATACCAATACACTCACTAGGTATGGAAATTAATTCACTTTGTGTTTTATCCAACATTAGGTATGGACAGGCGCGATTCTACCCTGAGCCTGCGACCATCAAGTACGAGCGGGACGACAAAAGTGGAGCGGAAGGTTCGGCGTCATACGTGACGCTCGAGAGTTATCCAGCTGGGGCTTCCCAGCAGTACAACGGGCAGGAGGAATATTTCATAAATTACAAAGAAGAGGACGAGGGAGAAGCTGTGTACATAAAACCGGATCCCAACAACCTCGTCAAGTATCCTCAGCAACAGTACGAACATGCCCCCTTAAACCATCAACACCAGGTATGTTGATGTTCATCGTCTAAGTTCAGACTTGCAAACATATTATGAGTCTTATTTATATTATTCAATCCACAATGAATAGGAGTTTCCATTGGAAGGAAAAAACCGACATGAAACCAATTTAGTCACAGGATGAATTGTTCCAAAAGATTATTCATTCTGGGAAAAACAACAATGTCGTGGAATAATGGGGCCCATCTTATCATGCCTTTCCAGTTTTTATTGAAACGAAAAATGTTATGAATTTTCATCTATATCCGGATGAAGATTTGTTCATCAAAAGCAAATCACATATTTAAACTAATATCGCAATTCCTTAAGACTAAGAAGTAAGTTTCTTAAGACTTCTACTCCAGTTCACCTTTTAGTCATTAACAATCTACAGGGTGTCCAAGAAAGATACAGTGAGACTTAAGGGGTCAATTTTACAAGTAAATTGCAACAAAAAGTGCCTCGTAGAAATTTAAAAGAAATGTTTCTTTCCTGAGTTATTTCACTTTTTAGGCTTTTTCGTATGTTTCACCCTCTCTCACTAAAATGACTATAGCTCCCTTATTTTTCATGCAAATTCGAATCTGATTACACAGTTGAAAAGAGTATTATTTTCCCTTCAGATAAGCATAAAGACACATCTGGTCAGATTTTTTCTAGTCCGAACCTTAAATCGACGTTTTGACGGGAAGATCGGGGGTAGGATGAATTGGGTGGAAGGAGCAGCGGCGGAGGAAACCCCGATTTCGTTTTTAAAAAATTAAGTTTTCCAGCGTTCAAACACAAATTTCTCCCCTAAGTTCCATTGTGAAATATTTTTATTCATACCGTTGGAAAGCTAAAGTTTTGAGAATGTTTTTGTTGAAAACCACGTTGATTTTCCTCTACAAAAAATGAGTGACAATCTCTTGAGAATTTCGTCAAAAAATTCGAAAATTTTAGAGTTTTATGTTTGGACTAGAAAAAATCTAACTATATGCAAGGTTGAAAATGTGTGTTGTAACTAATTTGATGGAAAATTAAATGCTATTTTTAACGGTGTAATCAGATTTGAATTTGCAAGAAAAAATAAGGGAGCTATTGTCATTTTAGTGAGACAAGGTCGAACATACGAAAGAATTTTAAAAAGTGAACTCGAAAACGAAACATTTCAATAAAAATGTCATCGAGTTACTTTTTGTTGCAAATTACTTTTACAAACGACCCTTGAAGTTTGGTCGTAACTTTTTCAGACACCCTGTATAGTGAAAGTGGTACAATGAATTCCCTACTTTGTGAACTGAGGTATTTGATTTCAATGAGATTCTCATACTTTTATAAACAGAAGCCTGAAGTTACGAGACTACAAGATGACTTGCGAATGAAAAAAAAGTCAAGAGTAGGCGTCTACTAGAACACTATTCCGTCAGGTGAGGCAGACGTCTTCCGGTGGGTGGCTACCACACTAGTTGATGTTATCAGCCTTGGAAGATCGAGTCTTGGGGTATATCTGTCACCAGATAGTATCTAAGAGATCGGTGAATGAATCGGTTAAGAATGGATGGTTTCTGGACTCGAGCCCCAAGTGGTTCGAAAGGCAAAAGTCTTTGTTGAAAAAAGGAGGCTCTCATGGACTGAACTGGTGACGCTATGTGACGCCGCAATGTTTACCGTGTCCTCTCCTCGCCCATTTCCGTTCAGGGCCGTTTCCATCCACCTCGGAAATTTTTCCTCCGGCGTCTCTCTCATCCTATGGCATGACCTGTATAGCACCGGATGGAAACAATAGTACGTACAAAGATGATAATCTGAAATTTATTGAGCTTCTCGTACATAACTGAAGATAATCCTTAGTAGCTGGTGATAGACTTACCACATCAAATACAGATGAAGCCGAACAAAAAATATAAATATGCCACCAACAACTTTTCAGTTGGTATTTTATTCAACATTAGTGGGTAGTTTTTGGCAACACGAGTAGATACTTAAGATTGGTAGGTGTAATATACTACTTAAACAAAACTATGGGGAAAAACTCAAAAAAGAGAAATGAAGGAATAAAAAATGTATTTTAATTTATCCAATTAACTGCTCACCATGTATCTTGACGTTTCTTTACCTTTAGAAAAGTGAAATGAATCGTCACCCAAAATTTTATTGTGATAATAATGAGTCGGTGCAATCGACGCTATTGCGCATTTTTAAAAACAATCAGTATTTTTTAGCTGATAATAATATCTATTTGGTTTGCAGCTCACAGTCTACAGTGGCACAAGCACAGAGTACGCATACCTACCCAAACAGCAATTGCAGAATAACAACTGGTCTTCGTCACAATCCGAATTCGTCACTTTCTTACCCGGACACCAACAGACTTCAGCTCCCGGTATCAGTCATCAACCAACAAATGAAATTCATTACAACATGTTCCCATCTGGTCAGCAGTGGCCGTTGGAGGATCCTTATGACCAGGGTAAGTGTTTTTGGTACATGGTTAACGTATAATTACATTAGATCAATAATTATATAATATCATTATCAACATGACCAAGATTGTCATGTAGTATGAAACTTCTGGTAGATGCATATAAGTTTGCTGGATAGCTAATTTAGGATAACACCCAAAAATTCCACTAAACTTGAACCAAAGTAATGTTACACCTATCTCGGAAGACATTCTTCAGATACTCAAAAAACTACCATATTCAAGAATAGTTCCTTATTATTCGATCAATCACTTTATTTCTATTGAAACTTAATTTCCAAACGTTAGTGAGATACCTACTTCTTGAACTTGAGCTGCATTATTTGTTCCACTGGTCCGTGTCAACGTTTTTATCAAACAACAGTGTAAAAATGAAGTAAAAAAGAGATACCACTTATACAATGAATCAGTTCATTGCACACATTGAATAATGGCATGATTCCAATCATCTTCAAGAAGAGTCAAAATTGCTCAATCATTGAATCGATTTTTCTTCTCCGAGAATGACATAACGATGATCACATCAATGTCTTGAATTACTACTGTTTTTATTGTGACCTAAATTCTAATAATTGACTCTTTTTTTAAAAAGACGTTGAGAGGGATAATTAGTACCTATTTCCTGGCAATCTTGATTAGTCACGCTCAGCATTCTCGTATTTTGTTAACTCGGTAATTCTATTGCCATCAGCGATGAGCTGTATCTTTCAACTTTCCTATCCTCTGTCATTGCTCCCATTTATCTGGTTTTTTTTTTTTTTTTTTTTCAAAATTATGATCTATGAAACCCTCTATACTTACCCTAGTTGAGTCCCCAATGGCTTCTTTGAGTTGATAGGTAATGGAGAGGTTGAACTAATTCTGTGGGTGACTAACGGTCTAGGTGAACTTTAACCGATAAACTTTAACAAAGAGAATAAAACTAAATCAAATACTGTTATAGTCGTACAAATGGCTTACTGAGGAATCTCTCAAAATTTAAACTTAATGACATTCTTGAAACCATTCAATTTTGATTCTCGTACTTAAAGAAGTCTACAAAGTAGCTAAGTAGGAAAAAAGTATTAAGAACTTCATACCTGCTCAAGTAAAGATATGCTCGCTGAGGAAAATGTGAATTCCGTATTCTTCCAATTCTTTAGAATAGTGACTTTCCTTTCTCAATTCAGTAAGTATAAAAACTGATCCTTTCACACTTTTATTGTGGTAGACTCTGTTGAAAGTCCGTGAACGTATTGAGATTTTAAAAGTGTTTGAAAACTCGTAACAATGAGCTATTAGCTCTATGATAGGACTGAAAGGAGAAAATCTATTTCGGAATTGGTATTAATGTACATACCTAGGTACTACAATAATAATATATGATCAAGGGATTGTTCAATATGACATAGGTACCCATAGCTATGTTTCATTGCTACATTAGGAGTTGTAACCGTCCGATTCCCTGTTGCAGGTATGATGGCAGGAAATGATATCAAGGAATGTGTCAATTGTGCTGCCAACAATACTCCTCTTTGGAGGCGGGACGGAACTGGACATCACCTCTGTAATGCTTGCGGTCTCTACAACAGGATCAATGGAGTCAACCGACCACCGGTGAGAACTCAACACAAGAAAGTACCCAACGTGAGTCGATTACCCCTCTCCCAAATCATCAAAAATACGAGCATAAATTGATTCAGAACTAATTTGATTTCCCACTGATCATCCTCGATCATTACAATATCCTGATTCATCCACCATCGGGACACTTTAGGTTCCTTCGTGGGAGACGATGTCAACTCTAATGCTGTTATCTTGGATAACGTAATAAACGACTTGAATACATTCAATTAAACGTAAACATCACATTTCTAGGGAGAGTTTTCTAGTCGATTACCAAGGTTCATTATTGAAAAAACAATAAACCAAAATTCTGTCCGACTGCCGTGCGCCGTTCAAATCACTTTTATCCCAAAATGAATGAAACTAGATAATATACTCATACGTCCATCCTGGGATTAGTTGTGACGGAAAGCTTTTGATTAATTGTAGTCCATCCTAAGGTTCAAACAAAAGAAATTGAAAGTTTGAAAACGCCCTTTCTTGAAAATGTTCAATAAAATTGTATATTTCCTTGAGAATAGATCAAAATTTTGTAATTGAATGAAACCACTCAGAGCACTGCACGTACAATCATTCGCTCCAATGAAATTCTCGAAGAAAGGATCGGATTGGAATATTAGCGAAGACACAACTGTGAATCGATTTTATTCGATGTATTTCCTTTTTTTCATAGTTTTTTTCATATTATTGTGAATCACAAATTGAATTTTGGTATCAAAAGAGGGCAAATCGCCGTTCAAACATTGTACGATTTGACGCGATCTACTTGTATTTCATTTTTCATCTAGCATAGTGAAGAGTCGTACATTTTGTTGGGCAATATTGTTATACTCTTATTCAAATTTTGATACATTCAAAATATTCATAATTCAATCAAAAATATTCCAGATATTGAATAAAATTGGTCATAAGTATGTGATGAGAATATGATAGTGGATACCCACAAATTTTTGAAGTTCTGAACCTCCTGGGCTATTGCGATTTACTGTTCCTGATTCCATCGATGATTTATACTATTACGAACTTTTATCTCAGTCTCATAATATACTCTTATGTCAAATATTTGATGTCTTGTTAAATAATTCAACTGATCTGTCAAATCCAATAAGTTTAACAATAAACAAAATTAACTTCTTTGTCTCCTTTTGCGATAGAAACCTAATTTTCTCTGATTCTCCAAAGGCTGGCTGCAAGCATTTCGTACTAGTGATGGGTCTCCTAAGTTGTTCTGCTATCTAATCAGTCTCTCTACAACGTGTCATTGTATTTTCAGCAGATTGGTAACAGGAGAGCTGGCGTCAGCTGCGCCAATTGCAGCACGACACAGACAACACTTTGGCGGAGAAATAACAGTGGAGAACCAGTGTGCAACGCTTGTGGACTATACTTCAAACTTCACGGGGTAAAATTATGCAAATTGCTTTATAAGCTGTTGTGATATTTTTCAATCTGTTCTCTTTTTTGACAACTGACTACCACTTTTGCTTCCCTACTACGGCGAAGCTGCTCAGAAAATTATAAATCTCCAAAAAATAGAATGTTTCTCTCACGTTTTGTGTCCATCAGCATCTTGAATAATTCAGGTTCCGTACCTCAATGTCTGAGTCAGTCAGTAGACAGGACCATGTCCCGAGCATATCAAAACTAAATAGTCTGATTTCGATTAAATTCACAGGATTTGAGCATGCTAGCAATTATATTGACCTCTAAAAAGTTTATCGCCTTCAACAGGATCTCCTGCACATTATTCAATGTCTACCTGATTTTGCATCAGTTCTATCTGATTAGGTCAATCTATATTGCAACCAAAATCTACCCAACTTTCATTTCAAAATAAATTCATTATTCAAAATAAATAGTGGTAAACTATTTATGGACCTAGTTGTTTTGATATCGAAAAATTCTAGTCGCAGTTTGTAATTCATTACCTACCTATATATTTATGACCATTCGAAACCAAGGATTTAAAAAAAAAAAAAATAAATTCACCATCCCGAAGAAAACTAATTTGTTTAATTGTAAGAATAAATTCACAATTTGTTCGTGGTACGCTCTTTCCTGAAAGAGAACATTAGGTATCACCGATTTTTGATTTCGACCAATCACAAATTTCCAGTTAAATGTGGAATAATGATAAATGGTTGCTCAGTGTACCTAATGAAGTTTCACTTGCTTACAGGTGAATCGGCCACTCACTATGAAAAAAGATGGCATTCAAACGAGGAAGCGCAAACCGAAAAATCCGAACAGTGTCGGTATGGCGAGCCCAAAGAGGCAAGATCTCAAAACAGGTGAGAACCTCCCTTATAAAATTGTTTCAAAGTTCAAAGTTGAAGGTATCTCTAGAAGGTACCTATCTCTCTCTACTTGGTGTACTGCACCTCCTGTGGAGCTAGCCAGTTCTCTAATCTCTAACTCCATTTTG
Source organism: Apolygus lucorum (assembly GCA_009739505.2). NCBI lineage: Eukaryota > Metazoa > Arthropoda > Insecta > Hemiptera > Miridae > Apolygus > Apolygus lucorum. The sequence goes on from CM019182.2 coordinate 18,842,394, forward strand.
GGATCTCTAACTCCAAAATCGGTACAGTTGAAAGATGGGCCAAAATAGGAATTGCATCCAAAACAACAATAGCAGCCCCGTGATAGATTCGATTCAATGCAGCAGGTTGGAATGGTCAGACCGTAAATTTGCAAAACAATCATAAATATTATGCGTGAATAAGTTTCTTATCGACCTTCCTATTGACCCATATTTCTAGGGTTACTTGTAGTCCAGTAAGTACTCAACTATATCCGTTTCAATGGCAGGACGAGAAAAAAAAGTGACAGACGTCTCACTTATCTTACAATGTCCTCGCTCTTGTGTCTGGAGCCTTTCCACATAATGTTTTTTCTTCTCTCTTCAAATTGAAGACGTGACCCAAAACCGGGGATTGACCGCTATCGCAACCTCACTCTGGCGAAGTGACTTTTACCAACCTGAGAGGTGGTTGCACCTTCCAATAACTCCTCATAACTTCGGCTCAACAATAAAAGTGAAACTGTTCTAAACGTGAGTCCATTGAAAAAATTCATTCAAATGAGTTACCTTGGTAGGTAGGTTTTAGGTAGGTACCTTCAACTGAATACATACAGGTTCCTCGTTTTCAGCATTGTTATCTTATTTTGAAAGGGAATAAATTTGACAACACCTACAAACAGATTAACAACTACAAATAGTCCTTATGTATTTTGTCTTCAGACACTTCATTAGTTCCTATCCAAACATGAGCTAGCCTCGGCCGAAGTGTAAGAACCTGCGAACTCGGGTATCATACTTCAAACATTTTCATAATAGTTCTTAACAATTTGCTACCTAATTGGTGGCATCAACCTACTACATTGCCATGGTAGCGAATTTCGTAGCTACCCATAACATTTATCTCTAGGAAATCACCTTCCTCCCACATCTGAAATAGTCTTGGACCTCTCTTTGGGAACTATGGATCAGGTATAGATAAAGACACTCCATGCTCTGCATCATATACCTAATCTATCCATTATTTTAGGTGTAGATATATCAATTCAAAGTATATTTATAGCCCCAAGATAGTTATATAATATAGTTATATAATAGTTATATAAATATAACATATTTATAGCCCCAAGATAGTTATATAATATAACATATTATGTAGTATCAATAAGAAATAATATCACAGGTAAGTACTACCTGCTGATCAACTTAAACGCATGCTCAACAACTTTCATCATGGTCGTTGATTCTTGCATTTCTCGTTTTATCCGTGGACCTAAGGACCTTACCTGAACAATGTAGTTTCTTTGTCTACCTGTGATTGTGTCCGCAAACCATTCTAACGGTAAAATTTTGATGAAATGTATTATCAAGTAATAGTCTCGCCATACTTAAATAGGTAGTTCTAATCAACTATCTATCAATATGTATCTCATTGTGTTTATTTTTCTCGAACTAAATTGTTGACTTATTAGCCCTGATGAACAGTTCATAAGAGTTACTCTTAACGGTTGATCTACCCAATCATGTTACGGATACAAGAAAACTATTTGCTACACCCATGGGGCCGAAAACGCGATCTTTTGTTTCTTTGGAAAGAATTGCAAGTCACTCAGTTGTGCTTCCACTAAAAACCAAATTTCGTAATGAACCCACAAATTTGGAATGGAGAGGTTTTGGTGGTTGGTACTTTCTATCAAAAGGAAGAATTAGGTAGTAATAGTAATGGCAAAGCCGTGTTTTTTGCAGAAGTGATTTTCGCAGAAAAATAATAAACCGTTGTGTAATAATTGCAGAGTTTTTCATTTCCATCGTCGTTCCTCATGAAGGTAAATACGTAGGAAGCAAGACCAGATTGCAACGCATTCTGTTGAAAGCCCCTGAAAACTAAAGAGCTCAGAGTGGTTCTCGCCATCAACTTGTGCTGCTCTCTGAGGATAAAGTAGTGTTACTCTTGGGTCTTTCAAATAAGGTCACTTACCTACCTTATGATGTCTCCTTCCCTCTCCTTGTCTTGCAGGACCATAAGAGAGTCCTACGCTTATCGCCATGTGGTGTATGATTTCAACAACGAAGAGTTAACTACGTTTTTGCTATTAACTATGTAAAAAACTACCAACCAAACAACTCTCAGCTTATTCCATGAGCAATCGGTCATGGAAATCGGTCTGGAAACATTGTTTCAGAAATTAAACCTAAACTTTTTGTATCGGAAATATTAATTCGATTGTGTTAGCGAGGTTTAATTAGGAATAATTAATTATTAGGATAGAATTTCTCTAACGAAATAATATAGTTAGAATCTGGTACATAGATAATAATTGTATTCTTATAACTAGCGGAACTAACCCCGTACATTTATTAATTTGTATAGTTTATGGATAATAGATGTCATGCCTGTACGTAGTGCAATCTCAAATCAATATTCTAATTATTCCTATTTTTTTCAGATAAGCTGATGTACATCGACTCCAAACCATCAGGCTTGGTTGGAGAAGATCCAATGATGAGCGCTGCTGAACCGCAATTCGTGACTGGCTCCATGTTTCTGAACCAACCGCCTTACATCAGCAAACATCTTCCACCTACTAGGTAAGTGTGGAAACTACTTTTGGGGTCGTTAAACCACAGTTATACACCAGTTATCGAATTAGATTCGTTCCTCATTTTCGATTTTTCTATATGACTAGCCGAAACACAATTAAGTCCTACCTAAGCCTTGAAAGTTAGCATTAGGCATTAAAAGTTCTAGCAGTCACAATTTTTTGATATATTCATCATAAGGAACCAGTATGAAGTAAAATATCTTAATACTTATAATTATTGCTACCTAAAAGGTATTCGAATTAGATGGAATTCAAAATGAATTTAACCCATTTGAACTAAAATGACACACGTTTACGATGTGCAGGTAGCAATATTTCATTGACACACCATTAATGTTAGGAAGCTACAGTAAATAGTAGTTAAAAATGTCTAACACATCCCCTGAGAACCAGTTAATTGTAAACTTGGCGCTAACCGGGCAATCACAAACTCTACATTGGAGAGGAACTATGGTTTTGCTGTGAGGAAAAAATAATTCAACTATCCTAAGGAAAAACACGGAAGTCCATATAATATCCCCCTTACCCAACACTTAGCTCACCGAAAGTTTAAAAAACACGTTTAAGTGTTTTCTTTTCTTTCTCTCATTCAAATCTCAATAAAAACGAAAATCAGTCTGTAAATGAATGTCCATTATGTTTTATCATGCGAACGGTCCCAAAAGAAACTGGTTACCTCAATTAAACTCGTAAACTAATCTTTAACATTGTGATCACAATGATCGTAAATCAGTGATGTAGAACTGATGGTAGACGTTTGCTTAATGAGAATTCGGTCTTCAACCAAGAAAGAAACATGATTTGAAGTGGAGGATGTTTGTCTCAATTACCCAATAATTAAAATCCACTGATGGTTACACATAGACACTTGACAATTCACTCAAACCAGTTTTTAGGACGTCCCACAGTAAGAATTGGGCGTCCTTATGCGATCGATCTGGGGTGAAGTTGGACAACACTCAACAGAAAAAAAAATAACCACACAGTAATCCGTTTTAGACCATTCTGAATCCAAATCCGCGAAAAAAACCATAGGTGTATGTCTGTGTGTGTGTATAGGTGTATGTGTGTGTGTAACAAAATCTTGTGTACTCTGCACAGGCCTTAGTTCTCAACCGATTTTCCTGGTTCTTTTTTTGTTCGTCGCGGAAAACTATCTAGTTGTGCACTACGGCGCCGGAATTTCGAATTTTGCCTTTTAAGGGAGGGGAAAGGGGGGGTTAATGCTCGAAAAACGTGCGTTTTTGGGCATAATCTTGTGTACTCTGCCCAGGCCTTAGTTCTCAAACGATTTTCGTGGTTCTTTTTTCGTTTGACGCGAAATACTATCTAGTTGTGCACTACGGCGCCGGAATTTCGAATTTTTCCTTTTCAGAGGGTGAAAGGGGGGGTTAATGCTTAAAAAACGCGCGTTTGCGTGCATAATCTTGTAAACTCTGCCCAGGCCTCAATTTCCAACCGATTTGCGTGTTTCTTTTTTTGTTTGACTCAAATAACTTCCGAGTTGTACATGATTTTACCAGAGTACCAAAATTCGCAAGGGGAGGAGGTGAGTGGGGGGATAATATTCACAAAATATCCGATTTTTCAATATTTCGGTTCCTTTACTGCTAACTAATTGTAGCCAAGCTTTGAAATTGAGGAAAAATTCTCATTATACCTCCGGATTTTCATGAATTATTCTCTGTACCGCCATGGAACTAATAGTGGTGCCACTGTGGTGCCAGGACATGGTGCCATGATGCCATAAACCTCTTATTTCGTGTTTTTTTTTTTTTGTGTTTCACCTTGAATACGGATGTGAACTTCGACGGACTGCCTACCAAAACTAACAAATGAAAGTTCAATGTTACGACGTATTTCCGCTTTGGTGCCAGACTGGCACCATTGTTGGCGTTGGGGGATGGTGGTGGGGGGGGGGGGGTGATCTCGAATTCGCATGTTGGGTATCGTAGATCATGAATTTTAAAATGCTCTTCAGATTCGAGGCTCCCATGCCGCTAGAAATTTTATGGTGGATAATGGCGGGGGGGGGGGGGGTCAGTATTTCTTGCCTAAAGTAATAAATAAATTACATCGAGTGAAACAGTTTTATCACTTAACAACTGGTTAAACTGATCTAATGCTTATCCAATGGGACGTCCCCTGGAATGCATGCATTACTAAACAATATGTTTATCAAAAAACAACACTCTTACGCGTGAATAGTAAATGCCTGGAATTTTTGAATTGCCCGTTTGATCTCGTGTACTTAGATAATATTTTGATCTCGATGAGGAACAAAATTACACACCAGACTAATCATTCGTGTACTCGCATTTCAGTATGGATTCCCAGATGCCACCAACTGTCATCATCCCCACTCCTTCGCAAGGCTTGGAAAGACAACATTCGAGATCCGAATAGATTACCATGAGGTCGAAACGATTACCACATAAGTTTGAGAATTAGATTACCATTTTTATCATTAATTAGAAGAATCTGTAAATATTTTGGAAAGCCTTGTTCATCATTTAAATTACCATGAAAATATCGAGAAGAATTCTCGGTCCATTAGGTGCCTCAGAACTACCTAAGTGCCTCAGAATAATATATTACAATGGGAATCTAGTCAAAACCTTTCTAGATAAACTCGGTTTGGTTTATATTGAAAGTTAATTTATTTTTGTTAGAAACTTTAACGTTATTGTGCCATTGAAATGAAATATTATTGTCCTGTTAAATCATATCAAATGTCCAAAACAAATAAAAAACAAGATTAGAATTATATATGTAAGTTTGACTTTGTACAGTTGTAAATTAATGTATTTTTATATAAATATGATTATATTATTGAATGTTCGAAACAAAATTGATTATTGTTGTATAGGTATGCCCTTCAATGTTTTAGGTATTGTTAAATGGATTTAATGCCAAAGGCCGAAGGCTGGATTTTGAGAATAAAATTATACAATCCAAAGTATTCAGAGAATGATGCATTCATCAATTCCTATTCCACTGACATAGATTGCCGAGTAGTTTTGGGACATAGTTTTTTGTATAAATAGCATGATTGGAAATAGTTAATTCAGATAATTCGATAGGAGATAGTTAGATCTATCAACTTATCAATTTAATTGAGGGAAATAGGACAGTGAATTTATTAGAGGACGTATAGAGGTATCCACGGCCTAACCCCAATCAATCCCAAAACATTTTATCGGACTCGAATGCAAGTTTTGGAAATATGAAGGTATATGTATTATATATTATTATTCCACATTTTGAGGGTTTGCGAACAGACACGGGTAACTAGGACAGATTAAATCGAAATTTTTCAGAATTGTATGAATCGTAAAATGCAAGTGAAATATATGATTTTGAAGGACTTCTTTCTTCAAATTCCTAGAGTGTAAACAATGCTTTTGCCACCGTGCAAAAATTGTGCACCTCTCGTTAGAACCGTGTGATTTTATTGATCATTTTTTGTTTTATACTTTTCCCAGTACCTTCTCCCGCATCTTAGGTGTACACGATGAAAAAATCGAAGAAACGAACAGCGATTGCATTTCAGTCAGATAAAATTTGAACAGGGAATAGACCTCTTTGGTGATTCACACTTGTGATTCTGTTTTATCGAAGGGAAACCCTTAAGTTCTCGTAGGGAGCTAACGGATTGTCCTACACAGCCCCGCGTGGTCTCTCAACTTTCTGAAAATTCAATGCAATCTTAAATTGGTGAGAAAATAATACCTTTATTCCGAAAGTTTTCGAGCTAGGGCACTTTTAACAATTTCAACCCTTATTTTTTCACCCCTTAGAAGTGACCGACATCAACCAAAAGCTTCAGGGCACAACTATAAATTATAGACCCCAATTGGAGTCAATGTACTTAATTTCATCAAAATCGATCCATGGTAACCAAAAAAGTGCGGATTCTACGTACCTTGAAACGTAAACCAACAAATTCTGAGGAGGGGGGGGGTTAATTTTTTTTCTTGTTCGATTCCAGAGGTTCATTATTGAAAATAATAAACCAAAATGGGGGATAACTAGATAGTGAGCAATAAAGATAATACAACAACTTAGCAACAGAATTATGTGCTTAAAATATTTAATACGTCTTGGTAATTGTAAAGGCTGAAAAATAAGGACTGCAATATTAAAAAATCCCTACCTCAAAAAATTATGTTGAAAAGGTATTTTAAAATAGTATTGAATTTTTAGAATCGATTGAGACCACCCGGAGCTCTGTAGGACCAACCGTTCGGTCCCAATGAGAACTTGAGGGTTGGATTTATGGTAATCCAGAAACTCAAGTAGGTAGTAGTGTGAATCGCAAAAGAGGCCTAATCACCGTTCGAATTCTAACTTACCAAAATGTGATCGTTGTTCGTTTCTTCGAGTTGTCTTCAGTGTTGCGTCCTTAGCAACCAGTAATCAAAGTTCCTAATGAAGGCACCCACAACTCTTCATTTCTTTGAATTGACTGTGAAGCGTTTATTTCTTTAAAATTGACTTGATTGTGAAGCGAAATTAAGTTGGTAGGTAGTGACAATGGCAAAGCTATGCTCTTTGTAGGCGAGTGATCCAAATAGGAAAATAATAAACATTTGTGTAATAATTTGTAGCTTTTTTCATCTTTATCAGACATTTTTTGACGATAAATCTGCTTGAATACAAAATATCCACGAGTATGAGACATTCCTTTTTTCTATAGTGATAAGTAAATATATACAATACATGTATTGCCCAATAGATAAGCGGAATACACTATGAAAGTATGAAATTTATTTTATTTTCAATATGTCGCTCAACAATGTGTCAAGTTATTGTACTTACCTACGCTTAGAATAAGTAAGTACGGCAAATAAATCATTTATACAAAAAACATGAGCGGGGTAGTAAATTATAGAATAAGTACTGTTCAGAGAAATAATAGCAATGGAAAGGAACTTTCTCGTTAAGTTGCATGTTGGTCTTTAATGACAAGAAAAGTGATTGAATGAGAGAAATTTATTCCTGGCCGAAGCGACGAATTTCAATAATGGTATCGGTGATTGCAAATACGGTGGTAACCATAAACCGCTATGCTATCACGGATATGTTGGCGATCGGATCCGAAAGGGAAAAATGCCTTCCACGCATGTGTTGCTAAGATATTTTTGTTCTACCTCAAGTCGCATCGTCGATGCGACGAATGAGTTGTGATAATAGGAACATTTTATTCGTCGATCACACGAATGAGTTGCAAAGCAGATATAATTTGTTGTTCGCCAGAGAGACGAATAGGTTGTAATACAAATTAAATAAAGTGAGTTGAATGGGTAGCAACATACGTAATTCTTACAACTTTATAATTATTTATAAGTGTACCAATATTGATTCTTCCCTCACATTATCATTATCATTTTTCTAGTGTTCAGAGTCAAAATAAGTCTTTAGTTCATTCATGTTCTACTGGACGATGCAGAAGCTGTTCCTAAAAAAGAAGAGACGTGCCCAAAAAATCAACTCCCGGTGCTGCCAGTTCTTCTGCACAGCAACATCTTCAACGACCACCTTCACACACAAAATGTTTTGGTTTTGACGAGCCCACTGTGACTGGAAAAGATTGGGAGAAAAAGTTGGAAGACGAATCCTGTTTAGGCTGTTTTACCTAATTTTATATTGTTTGTTTTGGTTCATTATTTTCAATACACATGTAGTTAGAACTCATCTGAATTTAAATGTTCACAGTGTAACATGAAAGAGTCAAGGGGGAAATAAGTTACATCGCCAGAAATTCAATATTAAATATTGAAATTCAATATGTAATCATAGTTCTTTTTCTCATGGACTGAAATTTTCAACCCAGAGTCTGAGAAAAAGAACTATGATCACATACTTACAAATGCTTGTTCACAGAAATATTCACATTGTCACATCGTACTTTGTCCCCTTAGCATTATATTCACAGGAAATGGTAACATATTCCCATCAACTCCCCATAATAAGTACCAACAGGTACCTGTAAGAAGTACCTACAAAATAATTTCATACTTTGAAGGTTTTCTGAAACATAATTATGCTTCAGACGTTATGCTGAATCATAAATATGCTTTAATCTTTATACTAAAGCATAATTATGTTTTAGCGTATCTTCAAAGTAAAGCATTTGTGGTGTACTTATTACAGGTACCTGTATGTATTTATGCCCCTCAGATCATCCATGATGTACCATGAAACCTCTAGACAGATTGATTTGTATCAATAAGTATACATCTTTAATGCTGCCAATACTGTTTTGTGGGCTTGAAAGAATGTTGAGACAGCAAAAAAATGTGTTTAGAGCTATAAAAAGTTTGCTGTTCTTTCTCGATTTAATAAATTTATAAATTTATGTTCTTATAGGCGTAATTGGTCGTAATAGTCCGGATTTCACGTTTTTATTACATCAATTAACAATTAAAAATGTTGAATTTAATCATTTCAGTCCTCAGATTTCGAAAATTATCTATATTTACTATCAATATATCACCATTTTCTTGAGTTATACGTCGCCAGACGAATGAGTTGCAATACGCGAGAAAAAAATAGGGTTGTATTCCAGGGTTAAGATGGAAGAATAGAAGAAAACAGAAATTCCACACCAAAAGAATTAGGTTCCACGGTGTTATTATTACTGAAACTATGGAATGATGCCGATTTTGATTTATTATTTCCAATACGTTATGATCCTTTGAAATCGACCAAGAAAAATTAATGTTTAACCTCCCCTCAAAATTTTGCTTCCGAGTCTACGAAGGTAGCGGAAGCTTTGCTTTCACTTTTCAAGAATGAAAAAAAAAGTTCTCCAAAATCAAAATTTTTACTCGCGTTTTGCGTTTTAGACCTTTCTGAACAATTTTGGTTCCGTGTCTGTCTGTCTGTATGTCTGTCATGAAATCCTTGTAACGGGCATAACTATACGAAGTTATTGTCCGATTTCTATGAAATTTTAAGGGATTGTGCAGGTTGGTGTGTAGACGGTCCCCTACGAAAATCATTATCCCCGGACTGATAGTAGCCACTGCGCATGCGCAAACGTGAATTTCCTTGTAACGGCCATAACTTCTACATTTTCCATCCGATTTCAACGAAATTTTCAGGGATGTTACAGATTAGTGTTCAGATGGTCGCCTATGAGGGAATTGGAAGGTACTTAGAGATTGATCTATACAATCGGGTTATGGATACGAGGAGGTATATGCTACACCCACTTGGCAGACGTTTTTGGTTTACGTTTAAAGGTTACTAGAATCCAAAAATCATCGAATAAAAATTGTGCCGTCCTTCCGCAGTAAGCGGCACTTTCCTTAGTTATCATGGACCTATTTTGATGGAATTTTGTACGTGGGTGGCATTTGGGGTTTAGTTGTGCCCCGAAGCTTTTGGTTGATGTCCGTCACTTCTAAGGGTTGAAAAATAAGAGCCGACATTTGGAAAACGCCCTATAAAGGTATTGTTTTTTCTTCATTTTATATTAGTATCAAATTTTTAGAATTGAACGAGACCACCCAGCAGGGCAAATCGTTTGGTCCCTATAAGAACCTAAGGGTTGCACTTATGATAATCCAGAAACACGAGTGTGAATCGCAAAAGAGGTCTAGGCTCCGTTCAAATTTTAGCTTGAAAAAAATCGATCGTTGTTCCTTTCCACGATTAGTACTCAGTTTTGCGTCTTCAGCAACCAGTAATCAAATTTCCTAATTAACGCACTCACAACTCCTAATTTCTTCGATTCGAGTGTGAAGCGATAATTTCTCCCAAAAAGACTTGATTTTGAAGTAGGTTGTAGTAGGTTGGTAGATATGACAATGGCAAAGCCGTGTTTTTTGCAGACGAGCGATCTATGAAGAAAATTAATAAACTTCTGTGTAATAAATTGCATTGTTTTTTAACTATTCTTTACTGAATGGACGTTCATTTTCGCTTGGTTGTTGGATGCAGGAAAATCAGGTGCTGTGATATTTGCTCAATTGCATGGGTCATTGAAAAGTTTATTCTTCTGGAAATATCACCTTCTGCAAAGAAAAACGCTTTGTCATTAATAGTATCCACTCAAGCATGTTGAGTTTCATAATCAAGTTTATTTTGACAAATAGTATCTACCTACCAGAAAAACATCGTAGTCACGAAGTTGTGGTTGCCTTCAATACGAAACTTTGTTTTTGACTAAGGAAGCACATCTGAGTGACTTTAAATTGTATTTGAAGAAACAAAAAAGATCGCATTTTTGGTCCAGTTATCAAAAAAGTAGGACCCAAGGACGGTTGTAAGGGGTAAGTCAGTCACGTGTATTTCCTATTAATTTCTCAATGAACTCTCATATAATCATTGTTCATAGTTCAGAGCTCTGGATGGTCTGAAACACTGACTTAAATTGATGAAAAAAGTCTTTAGATACCTATTTATTCACTAATTAAATAATTAATTATACTCATAGAAAGCTTACAGTTGGTCCAACAGCTGACGAAGGGAGCCTTTTCAATAACATCGTCCCTGGGCGGTGTCATTGGATTCTCAATAATCGTGACTAGGTATTTTAAATAAATGATATAAAACAATACCTGAACCTACTTATGACGAAAGTTTCCGACCTAGGGCGTTTTGAAAATGTTTTTCCTCAATTTATATCCCTTAGACGTGATTGACAAATAACAAAAAGCTTTGAGACACATCTAGACCTCCAATGAAGCCAATATAGATACCTACCAACTCCCATCAAAATCCATGGAAACTGGGCAAAGTACAGCGTACGGCTCAATGTACAGCGAATGAGCGAGACATTCATTCGATTTCCGGATTCTACGTAAACTATCACATTAATTTAAAAATTTGTTTCATGGTAGATTCCAAATTTATTATTGTAAATAAAAACCAAAATTGGTGAAAATTAGAACAAATTATCAAATCTAGCCTGATGGAATCCGACAAACAGAAGTTGATTTTGTGACGAAGTTAACGTACTTATGTGTGTTGAGCCTTTCTGATTCTAGTTAGGTGGATTTCGGAAAAATTGATTGTTGGGTACTTACCGACCATTACCTAGGTTGTGTGTAAGACCGAATAACCGAGTAGTCATTAAATATAATTACTTCCTCAGAAACATTCTGTATACATTCATGCACCTTGTGAATAGCAAAACATTGTAAATTCCTGGGAGGGGTATATTGGAAAGCTTACAAGCGAAGAAAGGAGCTTACAATTTAGACTAAACAACCCCCACTGAAGCTCAAAACTCGCGAAAATGACCTGTTCTTTCTCGTTCTCTTTTTCGTTTGATGATACTCTTATGACAATAAAAAAAATGTACCTACCTAACGAAAAAAGGAAAAGGAAGAGGAAGGGAGAGGAAGGTATCGGATAAAGTGGTGGGAGATGAGCCAGAGTAGCCTGGTGGTGGTGGTAGATTTGTGAGGAGGAGGAGGATGGGCAGGGCTCTCCATTAACAGAACACGGCTATGTGCTTTAGACCCTTTTAGCGGTAGACGGTAAAAAAACGAGGCTAGGAGCGCGGGCGTCCACGAAGCTATCTCATTCCCGTCATTCCCTCTTCCCCGCTATATCACCTATCTTCGACATAATATACCTAATCATTATGCTTTCAGGTAGTCTGGGATTGTCCTGTATCCTAGTATCTTGTAAGGCAAGAGTCGGAGTCGGGTTTAAAAGACTGGGATCGAAAGCGCTTCATGGTTTGAGGGGTACCTGACTCTATGCTTCTGACTTCAACGGCTCCTAACCTGTGAATTGTTCTGATTGGGTTTGATAATTCATTACACCAATACTATATAGAACTTCTCGAATCAGATGTTTTGTGATAAGTTGAACGACACATTGTGTGCTTTGTTTCTTCCATAATTTAACTCAGAAAGAAACATCCTCTGGCTAACTCCCTCTAACCCTGAATATTTCAACAAAATTACACGAAACCCAAGAAACGAAGGTGGACGTCTCACCTTCAGTGATTACGTATCTGTCCCGTTGAATAAGCTACGATCTCTAACGCGACAATTACAACCCCTTTCGTCATCAGCGACTGTTTCAAACTGCAACAAAATGCCCAGACACAAGTTCATCATACGCGTCATTTGCACGTACCCCTTATCTGATATGGGAAACGTGCTCAAATTTCAATTTCAAAGAATTGACAAAACCAAAATAAGATCTTTTAAAGACAGGTTCTGAAAACACAAACTTTCGTCCGCAATGAAACAATTTATAACGATTTCAATCTCAAATTCCCCCATGAGGTACTCCTCCAAATCATGACAAGGTTTGACGAGCTCACCCATGAACATCACAATACATTGGCAGGCTGAAGGGTTCCTACCCCCAATATTCACGTCACAGCATGTGACGGTTGCTGATGCTCGAGTACTTGAATGACAAGAACGATTAAAAATTCTTTAAAAGATCATGTCAAATATTACTGTGAAGACAAAAATAGATAGTAAGACATTGATTACATTGGTCAAATAGTTACGCCTGAAATGTGCTGAGCTAACTCTTAGTGAACTTAACGAACAACAGTCAATAGACGTGTATGAATATTGTATTAACAATTGACTCAAACAAAATAAAATTCTTCTAAAAAAAAGGCGCAAAAATTGGTTTCACGTCGAGATTTTTCACTTGGCACCTATAATATCGGTCAAGCTGGTGAGAAGATGAGAACAATCAGAAATATTCATGCCCAGATGAACGTTATAATATAAATATGTACTATAATATCATATATAATAATACATGTATTATTACATGGTTTTTTTATACATTTCATAAATATGTTGTTCTTTTTTCTCCACAACATAAAACATATTGTTTATTAATGCATGCATTCCAGGAGACGTCCCATTCGATAGGCATTGGGTCAATTATTACCAGTTGGTAAGCGAAAAAACTGTTCACTCGATGTAATTTATTTAGTATTTTAGGCAAGAAATAGTGATCCTCCACTCCCCGTTCACCGTTATCCACCATATCATTTCTAGCGGCGTGGGAGCCTCGAATTTGAAGAGCATTTTAGAAACCATGATCTACGACACCCAACATGCGAATTCGAGTTCAACCCCCCCCCCCCTCCCATTCCCTAAATGGTGCCAGTCTGGCACCAAAGCGGTAATAATTCGTAACGTTGAACTTTCATCTATTTGTTTTGGTAGGCAGTCCGTTGAAGTTCAATTCCGTATTCAAGGTGAAACACAAAAAAACTTTAAAAACCTATGAAATATGCGGTTTATGGTCCCTGGTACCATGGTGGCACCATTATTAGTTCCATGGTGGGACAGTGAATAATTCATGAAAATCCGGAGGTATAATGAGAATTTTTCCTCAATTTCAAAGCTTAGATACAATTGATAAGCTGTAAAGGAACCGAAATATTGAAAAATCGTATATTTTGTGAATATCATCCCCCACTCGCCCCCTCAACATGCTAATTTTGAAACTCTGGTGAAATAGTGTGCAATTTGGAAGATTTATGAGTCGAACAAAAGAAACACTCAAAACGGTTGGAAATTGAGGCCTGGGCAAATTTTACAGGATCATGCCCGCAAACGTACGTTTTTTGAGCATTAACCCCCCTTAAAATTCAAAATTGAAATTCCGGCAACGTAGCGCACAACTACTAGATAGTTTTCCGCGTCGAACAAAAAAAGAACCACGAAAATCGGTTGAGAACTAAGGCCTGTGCAGACGACACAAGATTTTGTCACACACACACAGACATTCACCTATGGTTTTTTTTGCGGAATTGGATTCAGAATGGTCTAAAACGGGTTACTGTGTGGTTATTTTTTTCTTCTGTTGAGTGTTGTCCTCCTACACCCCAGATCGATCGCATAAGGCCTCCCAAGTCTTACTGTGGTACGTCCTAAAAACTATAACCTTTTTTCCCACCAATAGAAAAAACTGTAAATGCACATATGAATAGCGTCCTGTTCCAGGACGGAAACGTTGTGTAAATAAAGAAATAAACAACAAATCGACTAGCTTGGTCATAAATACCTCTACATCTAAAAAGTCTGTCAAGTGGGTGTGACACATATCTTCTTCGTATCCATAACCCGATGCGAATGATCCGATACGTAGTAGTTGATCTCAAAACATCAATCTCTAAATACCTTGCACTACCCTCTTAGGGGACTCTAGGTCAACCTACATGTAGGTTGACCTACATGTCAACCGGTACAATCTCTGAATATTGTTGGAAAGTGTAGGAGTTATGGCTGTAACAACATACTTTTGCGCGTGTGCAGTGGCTACTATCAGTCTGGAAGCGAAGATTTTGATAGGGGGCCATCTACACGCCAACCCGAAAATTTCATCGACATAGGATGTAGAAGTTATGGCTGTGGCAAGGATTTCATATTTGCGCATGCGCAGCGGCAACTACCTTATATCTGGGACTTAGTAGATGAGTTGGAACAATTTAGAACAGAACTTTTATTTTACAGGGAAGTGGTTAATACAAAGAAAGTAAGACACATATTAAATCGCATTCACATAAAACGAAAGAGTGAGGAATTTGAAGTTAGGAAATTGGAATCAGTTGTCGTTGTCAGGGTAACTTGTCAACATGATGTCAAAATAATCTGGCCAGGCGACTTGTAGACCCACAACCTATCAGTCCGGGGGTAATGATTTTGATAGGAGACCATCTACACGCCAATTCGCACAATCCCTGAAAATGCCATCGAAATCGGATGAGAATTGCAGAACTTATGGCTATGGCAAGGATTTTAAGACAGACACGGAACCATAATTGTTTAGGAAGGTCCGAAACGTAAAACGCGAATGGAAATTTTGATTTTGGAGAACTTTTTTCTTCAACCTTGAGAAGTGAAAATAATGCTTCTGATATCTTGGTAGACTCGGAAGCAAAATTGGACTAGTGACCAATTAACGTACACCAAAGTATTAAGGTATAATATACCTTATGTATAATAATAATAGGTACATATTATGTACCTATTATATTACAAGATGGTATATTCACACTATAACATTACATTATATATACGTTATTAATAATATATATCACGTACATATATTATATAATATACAATATAATACATATTTATGATATTCTGGAATATAATGACTATTTTGGTTCGAAAAATGCCTTAAACGTTGATTTTGTTTCTCTTCAAATTTAAGTCTTCTGTGATATTTCTATTGAGAGAAGTTTGCTGAAAACCAACAAAATGGTATGCAGTCATATATGACTTTGTGTACGAGAATATAATGTTTACTATAATGGCCGTGATGACCACCAGAGATGCTCTAAACTATCAAAACTAATGGACCAGCTCCAATCCTATGAAAATTAATTAGTCGGATTCCACTGTAACGAGGTTTTTGGCTCTAGCTTCGACATCGAATGTTTTGAAGTGATCCCCGAAACGAATAGTATTGGTGGGTATCTTTGTAACTATGAATGCAGATTTCAAAGCCAAAATCTTCAGTCCAGCACAAGGAGCCGTAAATCTGGCAGAGGTAGTCCCGCTTCTCTTCCAAAGGTTGACTGGATGGGGAAGTCGTGACGAGATCTTGAGTAATGTAGACACCGGAGGTCCGCGAAAAAGAGCTACTAAAACTCCAAATGGAACTTAAAACAAAAGAACCACTCACCCACACCAACACGGGACACTGACGCACTCTCACTCAGGAAAGACGGAGACGGCATTACCCTAATGACGATACGGCGCCTCAAACCTAATTTATGTTCCCCCTCGCCATCCCGCCTTCTATTCCGTTGGGCTAATTGCTGTTCCCTGTCCACTGCCCTACGTTCCGCCGTGCCGTCCTTTTCTCTTTTTTTTTATACCTTTATATCGCTTCATTCCCAATATCATCGGTCTGCCTAAGGTGTCCTGGGGTTGGCTTTCCTCGGATCCTCTGGGAGGTCCCGAATAGGGCACTGGTTCACGCGGTGGCTCCAGACAGGCGTTTCCACTTCACTAGTGTACTAGTTGAGAAGCTGTTGATAATAAGATAGGTGCACTAGTGAGTGGATTTCATGTGAAATATAAGGTATATGGATGGATACTTGCTATCAAATTCAACAGGAACCCGACCGTTGCCAAAAGTAATGCTCCGCGAAGATGAGCCGTGTAGAACGACTTCTCACTTGAATTTGGAATTGGTGAATGAAAAAATAACCAAATAAACTGAAAAACTATGGATGTTTTCTTTTCTTTTTAGAAAACATTCTTTCATAACAAAATATTGATACCAGCAGCATGTCCAACATAAACGGTTTTTACCCTATTTCTCTGACAATTATTGTTCCATTTTGATGGTCCCAGCGGCAATCTTTTAGTTTTTCAATTCCCTACACCGATGCACTAATGAATTTCGAAAACCCTTGATCAGTTGAAATTTAGGTACAACTTCTAAAGTTGGAGCCGCTTTAATATAAGGAAATACTAACCGGGAACGAGGAATGAACGGCGACCGACTGAGACCCCCTAAGGGTAGCGTTGAAGGCATATACATTCCTGCCACTTGGTGTGGTGATAGCAATGATTCGGAGGACTGGTTGGAGGGGTCTCATCCTTCGTGATCATGGCAAGTGCATAATCGAGAACTGTTGAAAGGCGTGCATTAAATAATCTAATAAGCCTGCCGTGTACATCTAGATCTTCAGACAAAGATGAGATTCCTGATTTATCAAGCAGGTGATGTCTGAAAAATTCCCGGTTGAGCTACGAAGCCACTCTTGCTTCAAACCATAACCCAACAATCATCGTTGTTGGCATATCGTACATCGGACTTCTCCACAAACTTTACATAGATGTGAAACGATGTTTCAAAGATATTATAGTTTTCACTGCAGGATTGGTTTTCAAGTCCAACAGGTATCAAAAGGTCAACATTAATCACGATTTCGGGGTCGTAAGGTATCACATTGATAATTCTTGAACGAAACCCAGGGGTCAGAGAGCTTAACAAATTAATGACAATTTGGCGATTTTGACTTTTTTCTTGTTATTTTGTAACATCCTATACAATAATATTGTATAGGATGTTACAAAGTAACAACAAAAAAGCATATTATGCTTCCAATACAATATGAGGAAGAAAAACATCTTGAGAGTCCAAGTCACAAACATTGAACATGGAACATGTTTGTATTTAATAATAATAGGTACCTGGGGGTTTAAGGATGAAATGAGTGAAGCGTGCACTGATGAGAATTTCATGTAAACGAACTAATGAACGGGTTCAAATAATGAACGTGAAAGTCTCGTTCGGAAGTACGGAGTGGCAGAGGTCTGCAGGTGGTGACGGCAGGCCGGAGCTTGTACAAGAACTTCGCATTACGACGTCCTTTCACGTGACACGAAGGAGACGATCCTCAACCGCGAACAACCGACGGAAAGCGGTAACGATTGTCGAAGTAACGGATTGAGGAGGTGCTCACGTAGATGGGCGACTAATGGTCAGCACGCTCCATGGCACACGACCTGAGTACGATGGATCGTACTGTTCGGGTGCAGCCTGTTTTCCCTAAGACGGAAATCCGAGAGCTTGTGAAGTCTTCCTGTCAGGAGCACCTTTTCCAGCTACTTCCATCAACTAAAAGGCCCTGTTCAACCAAGGAGAACTTCAGGCCATCAGTGGCACAAGCCGCAGGTTATAATTACAACACAGCTGGTCTGGAGTTTCGAGGTCGATCAACGGTTAAATATTTCTTATTACAGGTGACCCATTCGGGTTACTCACTATCATTTCCGGATAACTTAGATCATGCACGCAAAAAAAAAAAAAAAAAAAAAAACACCGGGGTCAACATTCTTCAAAAATGGCTTTGGTTTTTAATAGTTGTATTGACCTCATTTTGATGTGTTTTGGTGTATTATTTTCAATAAGCCATTGGAATCGAGCAAGAAAACAAAACCCCCTCTCAAAATTTGATGTATTACGTTTTGAGGTACGTAGAATCCGAAAATCGAATAAAAAATTTTCCGTCCATCGGCCGTACGCGGCACTTTTCTTAGCAACCTTGGACCGATTTGGTTCAAATCTGGCATATGGTCTCCATTTGGGGTCTAGTTGTGCCGCGAAGCTTTTGGTTGATATCAGTCACTTCTAAGGGGTGAAAATCAAGGGTTTAAATTTTCAGTATAATTTGTTCACCAATTTTAAATAATATTGAATTTAAAAAAAAATTGAGACCACACGAAGTTCTGCAGGACAAACCGTTCCCTCCCTACGAGTACTTAAGGGTTTTCCTTCGATAAAACAGAATCACGAGTGTGTTTCAATTTATTCGGAAAAATATATGATTTATATAGCTCGTTTGGTGTACCTCACTACGCTCCTAGTTCATTAATTATTCTTGTCTACCATCAATTATACGTATGTCATTCGAATGATTACATCTCGCATTAAAAATTCATTCGCAGTAATCAATCTAATTTTAAGAACAATAGGGTATTCCAGTCAGGAACGATGGGTCTGTTTGTCCAAAAATGTTAAGGAAAAGTTGGGGAATCGAATAGAATTGTAGTTTGGAATAAAAAGTGGATTTTTCAACGAGGTGATTCACACCCTCCTAGATCAGATCCAAAGGAGCCCATTGACCAAAGCTTGAGCTTGAGCAAAGATCCTTTGACCAAAGATGGAGGGAGTGTGAAGCTGAAAACTGGTGGCCATAATTGTTCAGAATAGGACAGTCTCCATAATGTGGTCTGACAGCAAACAACTGATTATCGCCAAAAATAGGACCTGTCGAGTCGGGATTTCATTTGGATTGGTGACTACTTATGGTCAGGATTTCATGTCCCTATATTTGAGAGTTTTAGCACGCCACAACCAGGGCCCATGAATCCTCTAAAGCTTGTGGTCTGTGATGTTGCCTCCCATCAACAATGGTCGACGATAAAAGAGTCCCCTGGCCATATCTAACCAGGCCTCCTCCTTCTACTGGGTAGCATCCTCAATGTTCGCACTAGTCTCCTCCTAACGGAGACGTCAAATGTTGGCAAAACTATCCAATATTCGAGTCAGGTCGTTAGTGAGCCCCTCTCCACTTGAAGTAGTGAGGCAATAAGTACCCACGAGCGAAATCATCAGAACCCATTCTGGTCTTCCCTTTGGAAGACCTGATGACGTCCACTAGGAATGATAGTCAGACGGAAAATTCAACCTGAAATGATCGTTTACTGCAATACTTGACGAAGTTATTAGGTTCCAAGTCTCTCCTCACACAATCCAGCAATTCCCGCCCAAATTTTCAGCTTCTCTCACATCCAACTTTGCTCGACAGCCCTAAACGACAGTACAAAGAAAATGGATACAAAACATGATAAAGAACGTTACAATTGAATCATAACGAACTACGAAATCTTACAGCATTTACACGCAATCAGCAACTCGATGAAAAGGCTCCACCCTATTCCGGTCTACAACGGTCTTATCTCCGTTGAATTTTTAGCTAACCAAAACGCGTTCGCTGTTCGTTTCTTTGAGTTGAATTCAGTTTTGCTTCCTTAGCAACCAGTAATCAATTTTTTTCTCCTCCTTTACTGAGATACAATGACAGCAAACTCCCAGGCACACTCTCAGTTGATGGCAGTTCTTACTCAGTAGGACCAGTCTTGCTCCAAAACAGTCAACCCATAGCGTATGCTACAAAGGCACTCTCCAAAACGCAACAAAGATACAGCCAATTAGAAAAGGAGACATTGTCATATTGCTTTCGAGTCTACCAAGGTAGCGGAAGCTTTGTTTTCACTTTTCAAGGATGAAAAACAAGTCTGCCAAGTGGGTGTGGCACATAGCTTCCTCGTATCCATAACCCGATTATACAGATGATCCGATGCATAGTACCTAGTTAATCTCAAAGCACCAATCTCTAAGTACCTTTCACTACTCTCATAGGGGACCACCTACACGCTAATCTGGACAATCCTAGAAAATTTCATCAAATTCGGATGAAAAATGTAAATTTTATGGCTGTTCCAAGGATTTGACGTATGCGCATGCGCAGTGGCTACTATCAGTCCGAAGGTGATGATTTTCATAGGGGACCATCTAAATACTAATCTGTAACATCCCTGAAAATTTCATTGAAATCGGATGGAAAATGTAGAAGTTATGGCCGTTACAAGGAATTCACGTTTGCGCATCCGCAGCAGCTACTATCAGTTCGGGGGTAATGATCTTCATTGGAGACCATCTACAATTTAATCCGCATAATCCCTGAAAACTTAATCGAAATCGGGTAGAAAATGTGGAAGTTATGGCCGTTACAAGGAAATTCACGTTTGCGCATGCGCAGTGGCTACTATCAGTTCGATGGTGATGATTTCATAGGGGACCATCTAAATACTAATCTGTAACATTCCTGAACATTTCATCGAAATCGGATGGAGAATGTAGAAGTTATGGCCGTTACAAGGAATTCACGTTTGCGTATGCGCAGTCGCTTCTATCAGTCCGAAGATGATGATTTTCATAGGGGACCGTCTACACACCAACCCGCACAATCCCTGAAAATTTCATCGAAATCGGACAATAACTTCGTATAGTTATGCGCGTTACAAGGAATTCATTACAGACACACAGACAGACAGACACACAGACACGGAACCAAAATTGTTCAGAAAGGTCTAAAACGCAAAACGCGAGTGAAAATTTTGATTTTGGAGAACTTTTTTTTTCGTCCTTGAAAAGTGAAAACAAAGCTTCCGCTACCTTGGTAGACTCGGAAGCAAAAGTTCTCCAAAATCAAAATTTTCACTTGCGTTTTACGTTTTAGACTTTTCTGAACAACTTTGGTTCCGTGTCTGTGTGTCTATCATAAATTCCTTGTAACGGGCATAACTATACGAAGTTATTGTCCGATTTCCATGAAATTTTCAGGGATTGTGTGGGTTGGTGTGTAGACGGTCCCCTATGAGAATCATCATCCCCGAACTGATAGAAGCGACAGCGCATGCGCAGACGTGAATTCCTTGTAACGGCCATAACTTCCACATTTTCTACCCGATTTCGATGAAATTTTCAGGATTATGCGGACTAGGTTGTAGATGATCCCCAATGGAGATCATCACCTCCGGACTGATAGAAGCCGCTGCGCATGCGCAAACGTGAATTCCTTGTAACAGCCATAACTTCCACATTTTCCATCTGATTTTGATGAAATTTTCAGGGATGTTACAGATTTGTATTCACACGGTCCCATATGAAAATCATCACCTTCGGACTGATAGTGGCCACTGCGCATGCGCAAACGTAGAATCCTTGTAACAGCCATAACACTTACATTTTTCTTCCGAATTTGATGAAATTTTCTAGGATTGTCCAGATTAGCGTGTAGATGGTCCCCTATGAGAGTAGTGAAAGGTACTTAGAGATTGGTGTTTTGAGATTAACTACTATGCATCGGATCATCTGTATAATCGGGTTATGGATACGCGGAAGCTATGTGCCACACCCACTTGGCAGACTTTTTTTTGGTTGCAAACATTTCCATGGGTATGTTTGGGGATGCCGAAGCCTGACGGTAGAGACCGACCATAAACCCTTTAAGGCAATACTGAAGAAACCCTGAGTGTATATTATTACCTACCTCAACTTGAGTTGAGTATGTTTAACTATTAAATAATAATATCAAAATCGATCCACGGTAACGAAGGAAAGGGCCACGTGCAAGTGTGTAAGTACGCCAGACGTAGGGCACAATTTTATTCGATTTTTGGATTCTATATCATTTAAAACGTATACCAATACATTTTTAGGAGGGGGAGGGTTATTTTTCTTCCTTGTCGATTCCATAGGTTTATTATTAAAAAAAAAAAAAACCTAAAAGCGATTCACACCCATGTTTGCTCGATCATTCATCCGCACCTCAAGACCTCATGGGGAGTGACTGGTTGGTCTTGAACAGCTCCAAATGGTATCCTTCGATTCCAAAAATTCAATACAACAGTACTAAATAAATATGAATGAACAATATTTTTGTATTTCTAACTCTCTATGAGAGCAAAATAGATCCCTATTGGAAACCGTATATCAAAATTCATAATAATCAGTAACTAAGGAAAGTGCCTAATACGGCGGACGTATGGAGGAAAGTGTATTTGATTTGTTGGTTTATTATTATTCAATAATGATAAACCTTCGAAATCGAGTACGAAGAAAAATATTACCCCCCTGCCACTCAAAATTTGATGGTTTACGTTTCAAGGTACCTATATAGAATCCGAAAATCGAATTTAAAAAATCCATCCGTCCGTCGTCCGCGGCACTTTCCTTGGTTACCATACACCAATTTTGTTGAAGTATAGTATTCAGGCTCCATTTGGAGTCTAGTGGTTCCGCGAAGCTCTTGGTTAGCGTCAGTCACTTCTAAGGGGTAAAAAATAGGGGCTGTAATTTTCAAAACCGCCCAAGCTCGAAAAAATTCGAAATATATAATTGACAAAGCATTGTTTTGGTTTATTATAACCAAAATGAACCTTTGAAATCGACAATAATCTCAACTCAAAATGTGTTGGTTTACGTTTCAAGAACGTGGAATCCATAATCAAATGTGACCACCCGGAGCTCCTTAGGACCAACCATTCGCTCCCCATGAGATCTTAAGTGTTTGAATTCCGATAAACCAGAAACACGAGTGTGAATCGCGAAAGAGGCCAAATCTCCGTTTTTGGTTTATTATTTGCAATAATAAATCTTGGGAAAATCTCAAAATTTGTTGGTTTTTGTTTCAAGGTACGTAGAATCCAAAAATCGAATAAAAGTTTTTCCGCTCGTGCGCCGTCCGCCGTACGCGACTTTCACTTTTCTAAGTTCCCAAGGACCGATTTTAATTCAATTTGGTGTATTGTATTCATTTGGCATCTGGTTGTGCCCCGAAGCTTTTGATTGATGTCAAGGGTTGAAAAATAGTGGTTAAAATTTTGAAAACGCCCTTGTAGTATTGCATTTTTAGAATCGAATGAAACCAACCAAAGCTAGAGCATTTGAAGGAAGGTCCAATAAAATCGTCGAAAAAAGAGCGCAGATGACTGGATGCGGAATCATTGCGAGTTAGGAAGAGGGTGTCCATTATACCCTTTCATTTTAGTAGCTTATCTCAAGGCTAGGATGAATCTTCTGTTCAGAAGCGATAACTCTCTAGCGGCTACATTCAAACTTGGTATAACTATATTATTAGATCGAAAAGCACCGGTGGCTATTCTAATTCTTCGGTCATGAACAGGATCAAGCAATTTCAGAGTTTTAGATGAAGCTGCTCTGTACAGAATGGGCCCATAGTCGAGTTCAGACCTCACAAAACCGCTCTTTAGAACCGCAATATCGAATTCCAATTACATTCTCATGAAGTATGAATCGCAAATGAATGTTCATTGTTGGAGAGGGCCACAAATCCATTTAAAGCTCTGCCGATCTAAAAAAAAAAAAAAAAACGTTTATCCCCATCAAATTTTGATGGTGTACATTTTAAGGTACTGTCCACCGTCACTTATAACCACACACTTGCTACCATAGACTTATTTTGATGGAATTTGGTATATGGCCGCCATTTGGGGTGTTTTTTTTTATTTAAATTTATTTTTTATTTTTGTGTTGATTCACAAACTCCTTCTACTGCGACCTTATGAGGTCTATTGTGGAGTGCCTCCAGGCTATGTTAGCCTACTAAGAAGGGTTTACTAAACACTCATTCTCCCCACTTTTTGGGGAAGTGGAGAAGTTCGGTGTAGGTCTCCTTAGAGATGATGTCAGGGGCTAGGACATCACTTCCGAGCGTTGTGAATCTAGCTCGACCCAATGCTTGGCAGTAGCATAATATCATATCATGATATGTTCGGCATCCTCCGTTTCCATATCGCAGAAGCGGCAGACGTCCGTTGTTAGTTTGCCTATCTTCTTTAGGTGATATCGAAGTGGGCAGTGGCCTGTTAACAGGCCCCATTTGGGGTGTATTTGTGCCCAAAAGCTTTTAGTGACTGTATGTTTCATCTTTGTGGTTTACAGGGGGGGGGGGGGTAAATTTTCAAAACGTCCGAGCTTGAAAACTTCGAGTATAAACGTATTGTTTATTCATTCATTGTAGTTGTAGTATTAGATTTTCGGAATCGAATGAGACCATATAGGACCGTTGTTCCCTACGAGGACTTGAAGTGCCAACGAAACAAGAGCGTGAATCGCAAAATAATGGTCATTGACGGAAATAGACCTAATTTCTATTTATAGTTCAAAGTTTGCTGATAGGAACTTCCCGTCCAAATAAACTTTATGGTGACCCTGCACGGAAATAAGGTTGGTAGGTACTGGTGATGGAAACGCCAGTTTCATTGCAGGCTAGTGATCGATATAGAAGAATAATAAAGAATTTTTGAATAAAATGAAGATATTGCAACAGATTTAAAATGTTTAACATTCTTTAATTCAGATACCTTGATTCCAACCCTTTCCATTTTTGGTTTATTATTTTCAATAATGAACCTTTGGAATCGACCAAGAAAAAAAAAAAATTTTAACACTCCCTCAAAATTGTTTGGTTTACGTTTAAAGATACGTAAGATCCAAAAATGTAATAACAATTTGGCCGTCCGTCCGCCGTACGCCGCACAGTGGGGCCAAATGGCCAAAAAGCGGAAAAAAGTCATTATCTTTTAAACGAATTACTGTATCGTCTTGGGAATGGTTTCATTCGATTCCGAATACGAAAATACATTAGAAAAATATGTTTTCTGACGTTTAAATTAAATATTTTAGTACTAAGTCTTGAATTTTGAAAAAAAATGATGTTACTCAAAGTGGAAAAGCGTGTGAAAAAAAAACAGAAAAGCGGTTTTACAGGCGATGGGTGTGTGTTATTTTGTTTTTTCTTCGTTTCAGAGGTTATAGGATACGATAAAGATGATTGAATTGAGGTGTCTTTATGTATGTATGTAAATATATATATGTAAAAATATATGTGTAAATATATATTTATATATTTAATTTTGACAAAATTTTGAGTGATAAAAACCTCTGAAAATTGGATAGTAAGCGATCGAATATTGGAACGAATCCAAATTAAACGTTTGCTAAATCCGAATAAGAGATTTTCAACGATGACATGTTCTCGGTATGTCACGACAGTAAGGACTGACCACACTACTGCGAATGACAATCCGAAGAACCTGGTTTGTTCAAACAGTACCTTGTTGACTCTTAGCAGAAATAGTTTACGAAAACGTCGCTACTTACATCATTTTGTTTTCCAATAAAATATGTCCGCCAAATGGGTGTGGCACATGGCTTCCCAGTATCCATAACCCGATTGTATAGATGATCCGACCATTGTAGCCTTAACTTGACTCCGTTACTCTGTGATTGTAGCTAACAGCCCACATAGGGGACATTCTACATGTCAACATTCATAATCCCTGGAAATTTTATCGATTTCGAAAGGAAAATGTAGAAGTTACAGCCTTTAGAAGGGTTTTACTCTGAAGTTGCGGTGACGGCAGAGACGGCGTTTTTGGTGTACCTTTTATCACATTTTAATCCACTACATCTAAATTCGGTGAAATACGGCTATGAAATTTTTACAGCTTCTTGATAATGGTCAGATTTTCAAGAAAAAAAATGAGCCAAACCAAAGGAAGGCGAAGCTCGGTTTTTCCACTCCTCTAAAGTTGTATTTCGCTATAAAAACCCAAATCTGGAGCTAATGTTCAAGCTAAAATGTTATGAAAAAATAATTTGTATTTTTTAGAGATACAACATATATATATCTAACATTATATAATTTTATTTAAATTTTTTGAAACACGTAGAACGTGTTAGGAAATTTTCAAATTCCACTCTCAAAGTGCTTAAAATCTCGAAATATCAGGTTTGAGCCGCCATTTAGTAGTGAAAACAATTTTTAAACATTGAAGGTCCTTCACATCCTGATTCTACAGGTAATAGACTTTGAGAAAATCACATTACATTTCTTTTTAGTCACTTTGCAAAAACGCTGCAAATTATTACACAATGGTTTATTATTTTTTATTTTTCTATATAGATCACTCGTCTGCAAAGCCACCAACCATCCAACATGAAGAAAAATATCGATCGCATTTCGGTCACCGCATTCGGTGAACGGAGATTAGGCCTCTTTTGCGATTCACACTCGTGTTTCTGATTTATCGTACGTCCAAACTTTAAATTCTCGTAGTGAGCGAACGGTTTGTCCTACAGAGCTCCGGGTGGTCTCAAAAAATTCTAAAAATTGTAAAGAATCTTAAATTGAAGGAAAAACAATACCTTTATATCGAAATTTTTTGAGTTAGGGCGTTTTGAAAATTTCAAAATTGATTTTGGAACCCTTATAATTGACCTACATCAACCAAAATCTTCGGGGCACAACTAGACCCCAAATGGAGCCTACATACCAAATTTCATCAAAATCGGTCAATGCTAAGTGGCAAAAGTGCCGCGTACGGCGTACGGCGGACGGCGTACGGCGTACGGCGTACGGCGGACGGCGGACGGCGGACGGACGGCCAAATTTTTATTCGATTTTTGGATTCTACGTACCTTGAAACGTAAACCATCAAATTTTGAGGGGGTGTTAAAAATTTTTTTTTCTTGGTCGATTCCAAAGGTTCATTATTGAAAATAATAAACCAAAATGGATTTTTTTCCGCTCCCGCCCCACTGTGCGCCGTACGCGGCACTTTCCCCACTTAGCATTGACCGATTTTGATGAAATTTGGTATGTAGGCTTCATTCGGGGTCTAGTTGTGCCCCGAAGATTTTGGTTGATGTAGGTCACTTCTAAGGGTTCAAAAATGAATTTTGAAATTTTGAGAACGCCCCAACTCAAAAATTTTGATATGAAGGTATTGTTTTTCCTTCAATATAAGATTCTATAGAATTTTTAGAATTTTTTTGAAACCACGTGGAGTTCTGTAGTACAAACCGTTCGCTCCCTACGAGAATTTAAGGGTTGGACGTACGATAAATCAGAAACACGAGCGTGAATTGGAAAAGAGGCCTAATCTCCGTACAAATTTTAGCTGACCGAAATGCTATCGATATTTTTCTTCATGTTGGATGGTTACTGGCTTTTCAGACGGGTGATCTGTATTGAAAAATAATAAACCTTTGTATAATAATTTGCAGCGTTTTCTTGATACGATTATCACACATCATTTTTACGTTGAGCAAGTTTGTGGACTCGAACACCGAACGACATTGTTATAATTTCAATTAGAATCATTACCAGATTACAGTCAGCTATTTATCAGATATTGGTAAACAAAATTTCATTTCAATCGTTCGAGTTATAGCTCATTAATTCCCATCATAAATCCTAATATGGAACGAACATTAGGGGTTTTATCTGGAAAACTGTGAGGAAAATAGGTGATCTAAATGTCTAATTTAACAAAAAATTATCTATATTTAACCTTATTAATTTCACAGACGTTTTGTTTTGATTTTTTAAAATTAAAAATATAGAATTTTTCATTTTTTTGTGATAAAATCAATGTTCGGTTGGATTTATGATTCCAGTGGAAATAATGTGGGTGATTCATCAATTCTGGAACACCTTGTGCGGATATGGAGTAATATACGTAAATATATTTTTGAATTGAAGAATTTTAAGCTCCCTAAATGATGCTTTCAAACATCTACTACGATATACCGGCGTCATAGCAGGTGACTCACAGAGTAGCTCTGCAGGCCAGACGGCGTCGATTCCTGATAATGTAATGTCCCTTGATAAAATACCGACTTACGTTCCTTTTAGGGGGAAAGGTTTTCCATAAATTGATTGGGATGAAATGTACAAAAACATAGGTCCAAAAACAGACAAGTGAATAGGGAAAGTATTACTCTTCCTCCTCCAGGAGAGAAATTTCAGATTTTCAATTTGATTTTTTTCCAATTTTTTATAGTTTTTTTTTATTTTTGACATTTTATGTCTTTACTATGGCACATAAATGAAAAATTGTCACGCGGGGATCGTCACGCGGGGAGCGTTACGCGGAAATTTCTTATGATTTTCACGTACAACCAATCGTTCCTAGGGAAAACTAACTTCCTCATTCTCCACCCCACAAAAATCGTTCACCACTCATTGGAAAGCTCTCAATTTATCAAACATAAGACATAAAAAGTCTCTCGTGGTTGCGTACTTGTACGAAAGCTGTATCCACCGTTTGTGCTTCCTAGTTAGTTAATTTAAATTTTTGGTTTATTATTTCTAATAAATAAGCCTATGTGATCGTATCGCGAAAAATTTTTATTACCCCCCCTCAAACTTTGTCACTTTACGTTTCAAGGTGCGTAGAATCCAAATTTGCAATGTCCGTCCGCCGTCCGCCGTCCCCCGTCCGCCGTCCGCCGTCCGCGGCACTTTTCTTAGCAACACTGGACCGATTTGGTTCAAATTTGGTATATGGGCTCCATTTGGAGCCTAGTTGTTCCGCGAAACTTTTGGTTGATGTAGGTCACTTCTAAGGGGTGAAAATTAAAGGGTTGAAATTTTCAAGAGTGCCCTAGCTCGAAAACTCTCGAAATAAAGGTATCGTTTTTTCACCAATTTTAAATAGTATTGAATTTTTAAAAATTTTTGAGACGACCCGGAGCTTTGTAGGACAAACCGTTCGGTCCCTACGAGTACTTGAAGGTTTTCCTTCGATAAAACAGAATCATGAGTGTGAATCGCAAAAGAGGTCTAATCTCCATTCAAATTTCATCGGACTAAAATGCGATCGCTGTTCATTTCTTCGATATGTATACAGTTTTGCCTTCTGCGTAACCAGTAATCAAATTTCAATATGAAGCTTTCTATTTTTCCAATCGAGTGTAAAGCGTTTAGTTCTTTCTAATAAACTTGATAGTGAAGGTGTGAAGCCAGTATGGTGTGGTAGGTAGTACCTAGCTGGTAGGTAAAAAAAAAGTTAGTAGCTAAAAAAAATGTTGGTGGGTAAAAAACGCTGCAAATCATTGCTCAAAAGCTTCTTCATTCTTCAGATCACTGATCAGCTGAGTGAGCTCCAAAGCCATTTTCAATCCTATTGAATGGAAGTGCTCTTCCAGGCGTCTCCAGCATTCGAGGAGATCTTCTTCACTCCTCAGATCACTGATCAGCTGAGTGAGCTCCGAAGCCATTTTCAATCCTATTGAATGGAAGTGCTCTTCCACGCGTCTTCAGCATTCGAGGAGATCTTCTTCACTCTTCAGATCACTGATCAGCTGAGTGAGCTCCGAAGTCATTTTCAATCCTATTGAACGCAGGAAGCTGAAATTTGAGAGGGAAGGTCAAGGGAGAATACAGATGGTGGTAGGTGCTATTGATGGAGAACCAGTGATCTATACAGAAGGGTGATCTATACAGAAAATAATAAACCTTTGAGCAATGATTTGCAGCGTTTTCTCATTTTATTTCATTAAAATCTGTGAACTATCAACTATAATGCCACACTTTTCACCAATTTAAGATAGTATTGAATTTTTAGAATTTTTAGCTAATTTGAAGAAAATTACTCTCCGACTTGATTTTTCATCCATCACGACCCCAAAAATAAGTTTTTGTAGCCACCAGAAAGATGTGAAATTTGACGTCATTTCAACGGTGCCCTTATTTTTCACATTTTCACGGTAAGTTACATTCACGTAATAATAATGACATAAAGTCATAAAAACACAAAAAATCTTGAAAAGAAAAAAACTTGGAAAAACAAGAGGTTAAAACAGAATTGCTACCAGACATTTTTCTCACTCACATTAGTTGTAGAATCGACTCCCGAAGTTTTCAGGTCCTTAACATGGGACACCCCTTATATGCGTACAAAGTACCGCAATTGTACAGAATGAAGTGAAGAAGTGCAAGTTGATCCATTAGAATGTGGGAGAAAACATGAACTAAGGCTAATGGAGTCGGGAATTCGAGGAGGGTGGTTATATCCGATTATTCAAACCATCCCCATAGTTTGAGACGTCACAAAAAATCAACTATGGAGCACTACGTCCGTTTTTCAGCAAATGTAGTGTTTCCTCTTTGTTTTTTGGGTTGAGTAACATTACCGTTCAACTTATAAGCTGATAAATCCGATTGACTGAACAGAAAAAACCTGATATTAATTTCTAAACAGAACAGAAACGAAGAGTTCCACGAAGCGCAAGCCTAGATATGGGTACCATCATAACAGTTGTACCTACAACTTTCTTATCGAAGAGGAACGTAATGAGTGAGCCAACCCAAACCCGTCTCCAGCACGGTGTCTCTAGTCTGATAAAAACGTAATATATGAGGCGCAGCTACAGCATGGTCGTTCGACTCGGCCGCCTACATGTGTACATTTGCCCATTTTGGTATATTATTATCAATACCTAATGAACCTTTCGAATCGAGTAAGAAAATAATGTTTAACCCCCTTCTAAAGTTGGTTCTTTACGTTCCAATGAAATAACCCTCAGATCGTGTACTAACCTGCTTCTCGAAGACTACCAGATGTGATTGTGAGACAACAAATCAGCAGTGTGACTTATTTATACCAATAATTTATACCCATTTCTTCGTTGAGCCCTGAAAATAGGGTGTGCGCCTGGGTAGGAAAAACTGTTCATTGTTATTTTTAATCTAAGGTAGACCTCATTCTGAGAATTTTGGTACCAACCGCGACCTTCTAGCGTGTGTAAATCTTTTCCTATGAATTTTAAAAGTTTCGACCGTTTATGACGTCACAGTGGGCTGGGGGGTTCAGCCCTGGCGAGAGGGGCGCGTTACGTTATAAACGGTCGAAACTTTGAAAAATCATAGAAACAGATCTAGTCACGCTAGAAGGTCGCGGTTGGTGCCAAAATTCTCAGGATGTAGTCTATTTTCGATTAAGAATCTAAAAAAAATCAAGGCGCATCCCCCATTGTTACACAATTTGTTGTTGAGAGTTGAAAATGATTGAAAAGAAGTTAGAAATGTGAAATCAGCTGTATATTGGAACTCTCCTTCACAACCAGGTTTATTTTTACTTCCGAGTCTACCTACCAATAATGCGGAAGCATCGTTCCCACTTTTCTAGGTAAACTCTTTTTTTCGATAACCGATTCTTGAAGAGAAATCAGAACTACAAATTGTGATTGTCCACAGGAAAACGTACCTTCCCGGTGTAAATTTCTCAGAACGAAATACCGAAACTAACCCCATTCATTAAATACAAAACGTCAGGGTTAACGAATCGACTTTTGGGTTACTGTCGATTTTTATAAAAAACTAACGCAGTTCTAGATCATTCTGGAGCATTTTACGGTTCGATTACTGGGAATCATAGCAAGAACCAACGCGCGGAATAACGTACTTTAGCTTTCCGGGGCCACTTTTCATACCTTTGTTTTCGTGCGAGTTTCTGAAACCTTAATTGTGTTTTTCTCAAAAAATGCTTATCAAGAGTTGAGAAAATCGTAAAATTTCAACGGGTTGAGATATTGACAATCTGAAAACGGTATCGTGTTCAGAAACTTCTCGTCTATCAGGGGAATTCCAATAAACCCAATTTCGAAATCCGCAAGGTAGGCAAGGTATATCTAGTACCTAGGCGGAAAAAGAAAGATGAGCTTTTAGTTGGTACTATTTCAATGTCACGTCTTTTGTCGCCTGGCATTTATTCGACTCAGACTGTTTTTGTTTTTTGTTTTTTTTGCGAAATTTCACATTTTTTCTTTTGTTTGTTAGAGTTTTTTCTCATGTTTTTTCACGTACCTCAACACCAAAAACTGCGCAAAGATCTCAACTTACTAGTGGTAAGTATAATCACACAATATTTTACAATCGAATTTAGGAGAGAAATGTGTGTTTGGACATCTTTGTACCCAGTTACGGTAAACGAACCAATCATTGTTCACGTTCCAGTCGTTGGAAACCATGTGAGTTTATACGTTTTTTGAAGATATGAGCCTTGTTTTTCACTTTCTTTATCCAGGCAAGTGAAAGAGTGAACCCTCCTGTGCTCGTGATGTAACGGTTATAACCGCATTGTAAACTACTCCGATTCATGTTTGTCTTTGACAAAGTCTTTGACCGTCTTTTGACAAATGTTTAAACTCTTCGGAAATAGCTTCTTAGCTAACCTGACAAAGTCTTGACAAAGTCGGACCCGTCTTTTGACAAAATCTCGAATTTGAGAAAAAGTCTTTTGACAAAGTCTTTGACCGTCTTTTGACAAATGTCGAATAAAGCAATTTCGCTTTGAATCCAAATCGTTCCAACGCTTCTTCGCGTTGCTGATGAGTCACCGAGATATGACGAAAACGGTTTACCAAAATCCCATCATCACTGAAACAAATTTTTGACTGCCCCTTCTGCATCAAGATGCTTTTGGGTTGAGTCGCAAAGTTTCAAATTCCCATTTTCAACGGATAGTTAAGTTTGGTACTTCGTTTCGATCTTTCGGATCTCTTCAGCTAAGCGTGTGCAACTAGCCTTTTCAGGCTGAGCGCTAGCATAGGACAAAGTTGAGTTTCAAGTCTTTTGACAAAGTCGGACCGTCGGACAAAATCTCTAATTTGAGAAAAAGTCTTTGACAAAGTCTTTGACCGTCTTTTGACAAATACTCCGATTCATGTTTGAGATGAAACGTGGAGAGGTTTGTTTTTGTCAAAATTCTAGTGAAAAATGTTGAAAAAACCATGTGCACTCGCAAACATTTTTGAAGAATTTCACGTCTTCCACTGAGATTTTTTTTTTTTTTTTTCATTTTTCCGGTAAGTAGGGGAAAGGTGCCTGGTATGGGGAGGGTCATGGTTTTTAG
The DNA here is from genome assembly GCA_009739505.2 of Apolygus lucorum. Taxonomy (NCBI): domain Eukaryota; kingdom Metazoa; phylum Arthropoda; class Insecta; order Hemiptera; family Miridae; genus Apolygus; species Apolygus lucorum. Next base: position 18,875,719 of record CM019182.2, read on the forward strand.
CCCATAAAGTTTTGCTTAATTCAGTTTTTCAGATTCCTTTGTGAACCAAAATGCAGAAAATTTATCTAGCTAAGTGATCCACGCCAAAGTTTTTTGAAATGTTCATTTGGGGCTGAAGTATAACACAATTTTTGAAAAAAGTCAAATCCCCCCATACCACGCAACCATTCAGGTTGTATGAAGGGATAGGTCCCCTACACTGGAGAGAGGGGGCAGGTTGAATGGGGAGCTCTATTTTGGGGCTTTAATTCTTAGAATATCACTAAATCTTCCAGATATTTTCATGAAATAACAACATAAATGAAGTAGAGGTGGCAAATAAATCCCCATAATAAGGATACCCCCATAACAGGCACCTTTCCCCTACAGTTCTATATGCACATTTTAGTCGTAAAGTATTTGGTTTTAGGTGAGAAATAAGTGTACCAGCTTGCTGACCAACCACTGGTACCTGATAAAGTTGCTGTCCCAGTGACTGGACAGGTTCAGTTTAAAGCGATTTTCAAAAATTAATCTTCCGTTTTTCCCAAGTTGAATAAATGGTATTTATTCATACACATTGTGTACATTTGATGTTTAGGTCCTAGGAGTAGGGTTCATGGCAAAATGTGCGGTGGTGTTTCAATAAATGAATTCCAGGCGAATATGGAACTCTGGAATGAAAAACTTTGGTATCAGATGATAGGAATAAAAATAAAACTTAAAATGAGAAGGAAAGAAAGAAGACGAGTGGGAAGAAAGGAAAACAGAACCCTTCTGTAACTTACAACAAGAAAGCCGACAACGAAACCATAACAGAATAAAATACAACGGAAGATGTCGACCAAGATGAGTTGTTCTTAGGAAAGTAAACCTCTGAGGTCTTTGCTGATGATAATGAGGATATTCCGCAGGATACCCTGGTACTCTGGAAGCAATACTTAGGTACAACTATGGTAGTAATAAGTAACTTCATAAAAGTTACTTTACTTAAGTAAAAGTGTTTTTGAAAAAGTCGAGAATGAACGTTGAAATCATCGAGATTCTTTGGTTTACTCGAGAGAAATTCATGAAAGTTACTTTACTTAAGTAAAAGTGTTTTTGAAAAAGTCGAGAATGAACGTTGAAATCATCGAGATTCTTTGGTTTACTCGAGAGAAATGACCACTTCAAATTCTTGATTCCACCTTCGATTGTTCGAAAATGTCGAGAATGAACGTTGAAATCATCGAAACTGGTTGGCTTACTCGAGAGAAATGACCACTTCAAATTCTTGTTTTCACCTTCGATTGTTCAAACAATAGGTAATTGTTTCAACAATCAAACAATTCAAGAATGAACGTTGAAATCAACGAAACTGGTTGGCTTACTCGAAAGAAATGACCACTTCAAAGGCTTGTTTTCACCATCGATTGTTCGAAAAAGGTGAAAGAAGGATTTTACGTTTACGTTTCACGTTTACTATCAGTCCGGGGGTATTGATTTCATATGGGACCATCTAAACGCCAACTCGCACAATCCCTGACAATTTCATCGAAATCGGATGAGATTTTTAGAAGTTCTGGCTATGGCATGGATTTCATGACAGACACCTAACCAGATAAGGAACCAAAAGTGTTCAGGAAGGTCTGAAACGTAAAACGTTGAAATCATCGAGATTCTTTGGTTTACTCGAGAGAAATGACCACTTCAAAGGCTTGTTTTCACCATCGATTGTTCAAACAATTCGAGAATGAACGTTGAAATCATCGAAACTGGTTGGCTTACTCGAGAGAAATGACCACTTCAAATTCTTGTTTTCACCATCAATTGTTCGAAAAAGTCGAAAATGAACGTTGAAATCATCGAAACTTGTTGGCTTACTCGAGAGAAATGACCACTTCAAATTCTTTGTTTTCACCATCAATTGTTCGAAAAGTCGAGAATGAACGTTGAAATCATCGAAACTGGTTGGCTTACTCAAGAAAAATGACCACTTCAAATTCTTGTTTTCACCGTCAATTGTTCGAAAAAGTCGAGAATGAACGTTGAAATCATCGAAACTGGTTGGCTTACTCGAGAAAAATGACCACTTCAAATTCTTGATTCCACCTTCGATTGTTCGAAAATGTCGAGAATGAACGTTGAAATCATCGAAACTGGTTGGCTTACTCGAGAGAAATGACCACTTCAAATTCTTGTTTTCACCTTCGATTGTTCAAACAATAGGTAATTGTTTCAACAATCAAACAATTCAAGAATGAACGTTGAAATCAACGAAACTGGTTGGCTTACTCGAAAGAAATGACCACTTCAAAGGCTTGTTTTCACCATCGATTGTTCGAAAAAGGTGAAAGAAGGATTTTACGTTTACGTTTCACGTTTACTATCAGTCCGGGGGTATTGATTTCATATGGGACCATCTAAACGCCAACTCGCACAATCCCTGACAATTTCATCGAAATCGGATGAGATTTTTAGAAGTTCTGGCTATGGCATGGATTTCATGACAGACACCTAACCAGATAAGGAACCAAAAGTGTTCAGGAAGGTCTGAAACGTAAAACGCGAGTGGAAATTTTGATCTTGAAGAACTTTTTTTTTCAACCTTGAAAATTGAAAACAAAGCTTCCGCTACCTTTGTAGACTCGGGAGCAATGAGACAAACCTTAATTGTAAGGTGAGACATAGGAGGTGCAATCGAAAATATCATTGTGGCCCATCGATCGGAAGCTAACTTATCTATTACTACTCGTACATCCACTCTATAATCATGGATTGTGCAGTTAGGGGTGTATATGGTTCCTTTTGAATTCATTACCCCCGGATTTATGTAGGCCTCTCTGCATGCGCAAACGTAGGTAACAAGAAGTACTACATCTACAGATTCTATTTGATATCGATGGAATTCGAATGGGTTGTGTGGATAGGACTCCAGATGGTTCCTTATAAGTTGTATATCCATCTAATCTACAAACTTTGATTATTTACTAGGCATCGGACCATTGATACAATCGTGTTACGGGAGCGAGAAAGAAACGAGTATGTGCCTTCCACACTTGACTGACTTAAAACGCTGCTAATCATTGCCCAAAGGTTTATTATATTCTGTATAGATCACCCTTCTGTCTAGATCCTCCTCACCAACCATAGGTACCTACTACCTACTACCTACTACCTACTAGGGCATTTTTGAAAATTTCAACCCCAACCACCAACCAAATAAAAATGAAGGGTTGAAATTTTCAAAAATGCCCTAGTAGGTACCTATGGTTGGTAGTGAGGGATCTAGACAGAATGGTGATCTATACAGGAAATAATAAACCTTTGGGCAATGATTTGCAGCGTTTTTATCTTACCTACCAATTTTTTTTACCTACCAACTTTATTTACCTACAAACCATTGGTAGGTACTACTTACCACACCATACTGCCTTCACACCTTCACAATCAAGTTTATTAGAAAGAACTAAACGCTTCACACTCAATTCGAAAAATAGAAAGCTTCATATAGAAATTTGATTACTGGTTGGTATGGAAGCTAAACTGAATGCAACTCGAAGAAATAAACAGCGATCGCATAAAATTTGAACGGAGATTAGACCTCTTTTGTTATTCACACTCGTGATTCTGCTTTATCGAAGCAATGCCCCTAAGGGAGCGAACGGTTTGTCCTGCAGAGCTCCGGGTGGTATCAAAATTTAAAAAAAATTCAATACTATTTGAAATTGGTGAAAAAAACCTTTGTTTCGAGAGTTTTCGAGCTAGAGCACTCTTTAAAATTTCAATTTTCACCCCTTAGACTGACATCAACCAAAAGCTTTGCGGCACAACTAGACCCCAAATGGAGCCCATATACCAAATTTGGACCAAATCGGTCCAGTGTTGCTAACAAAAGTGCCGCGTACGGCGTACGGCGGACGGACGGAACATTTTTGGTTTATTATTTTCAATAATAAGCCTTTGGAATCGAGCTCTGTAGGACAAGTAGGAGACCACCCGGAGCTCTGTAGGACAAACCGTTCGGTCCCTACGAGTACTTGAAGGTTTTCCTTCGATAAAACAGAATCATGAGTGTGAATCGCGAAAGAGGTCTAATCTCCATTCAAATTTTATCGGACTAAAATGCGATCGCTGTTCATTTCTTCGATTTGTATACAGTTTTGCCTTCTGCGTAACCAGTAATCAAATTTCCATACGAAGCTTTCTATTTTTCCAATCGAGTGTAAAGCGTTTAGTTCTTTCTAATAAACTTGATTGTGAAGGTGTGAAGCCAGTATGGTGTGGTAGGTACCTAGTACCTAGCTGGTAGGTAAAAAAAAGTTGGTAGGAAAAAAAATGCTGGTGGGTAAAAAACGCTGCAAATCATTGCTCAAAGGCTTCTTCACTCTCCAGATCACTGATCAGCTGATTGAGCTCCGAAGCCATTTTCAATCCTATTGAATGGAAGTGCTCTTCCAGGCGTCTCCAGCATTCGAGGAGATCTTCTTCACTCCTCACATCACTGATCAGCTGAGTGAGCTTCGAAGACATTTTCAATCCTATTGAATGGAAGTGCTCTTCCAGGCGTCTCCAACATTCGAGGAGGTCTTCTTCACTCTTCAGATCACTGATCAGCTGAGTGAGCTCCGAAGCCATTTTCAATCCTATTGAACGCAGGAAGCTGAAATTTGAGAGGGAAGGTCAAGGGAGAATACAGATGGTGGTAGGTGCTATTGATGGAGAACCAGTGATCTATACAGAAGGGTGATCTATACAGAAAATAATAAACCTTTGAGCAATGATTTGCAGCGTTTTTATTCGATTTTCGGATTCTACGTACCTTGAAACGTATAACATCAAATTTTGAGGGAGGGTTAAATTTTTTTTCTTGCTCGATTCCAAAGGCTTATTACTGAAAATAATAAACCAAAAATCAAAACCTCAGTGTATGTTTTTCTCTTCTTTTCTTTTCAGAAGTTCGTTACTAATTTTCATACTTCAATTTAATCGTATACCAAATATTGACGCTGGAATATTGAATATTGGAAGTAATATATCGATATTATTTTGATATTGAGATCTTATTCCAATCCATCTGAAGAATTTCACGTCTTCCTTTCATATAATGTATTCAGATATATTATATCTGAATCATAACGAGCGTAACGTTCACTCCAAAACTCAGTCGGTTAGAAAGGAGACAATTAATGGAATAGCACGACATTATAATCAGTACATACACACTAGAAAGCTTTTGTCAGTGGATATGCTGATGGGAAAACTGATTGTATAGAAGAATTCGAGGACGTACATTTTCATCCAAGTAATATCCAAGTAGTGTATATTTCATGGACCTTTGTTTCCAATCCATATCAACAATTCTGTTGTTACTACAAATACAAATAATTAGGTTCCACATACGTCCGTCCTTTCGATATAGCTGTCATTTGGGACCCAGCTACTGAGAAAGATCTTAGGAACATCTAGTCTGCAAGATCGTAATAAAGCTGAACAGTGTATCTCATTTCTTCAGTTTCGAAGGAAGAAAAATGATAAAGAATAAACTTCTTCTTCACATCAATGTGCAGATGTGAGATCATTGACCTCGCCGTTCTCCCTGAACTTCAGACATCGGCTTAATACCCAACACATGCTCCTTTAACTGTCATTCCATAGTGTATCTCAACAAGATATAATTTTAGTTTATTACTTTCAATAACGAACCTTTGGAATCCCATGAAGATACATTTTTACCCCCCCCCACTCAAAATTTGTTGGTATGTAGAATCCAAAAATCGAATAAAACTTTTCCCGACCGTCATCCGTACGTGGCACTTTCCTTAGTTCCCATAAACCAATTTTGATGAAAAATTTTGATATAAAAAAAAAAAAAAATAAAATAATAGGTAGGTACCGTAAAACCGTCAAACTTTACCCCAAGATTTACTCCAAAACATTTCCAAATACAATTTCTCCCCACTCGAAATGGGTTAAATTAATTTTTTTTAATAAGTGAATTGATCTTCAGGGCTTCCTGAACATTTTGAGTGGTCGAGCTCATTGATCAGATAATTGTAACCCCCCTATTTAATTGTTTAAATGTTGGAGTGCAGTTCCCTACGAGTGCGTCTATCTTTACTCCACTCTGAAAAACTCACGGTTATCGCTACAGAAACGGGCAGTGGTGCAATGTTACTAGTCGGGATTGAATTCATTACCCCAGAAATACTTGATAATATCAAGTATTTATAATATTATTATAAATATATTCTGAAAAATTGAACTTTTTAGCTTGAAAAATACAAGTTATACCTAAGAAAAATATAAATTTCAATGATCATTTATTCATCATTTATTTCAACGAATTTGCTTGAAATGCAATATTTCTGGTTAAGAGATCACAATTTCAGTCTTCCAGTATAGACAGACTTATGTAGGTAATCGAGCAAAACTTTCTACAAGTAAAGAAATATTGAAGGACTATAAACGATAAACGAATGACTTAACAAAATCATAGAAAAAGTCTGTTTCACATTCGATAACTTTCGAATGAATTGCAATGGTAAATTTCAAAGTTAACCCACGAGTAAATAATATTGTAAATCACAACTTATGAGACCAAAGCACGTTTATGTTCATATCATAATGTAGGTGTTCAGTTGTAAAGTTTCGGTAGGGGCGCCTACCAAGCTTTTTCTCATTTCTTCTCCCCATCTCTAACTTCTGACATGAGATACACTAGAAACCTTACATTCAACACTGCGAAAATTATAAAACTCAAATATTTTTCGAGATTAAATAAGAAAAATATGAGTGGGGCTACCTTTACCCCAACCTTTATAGTGGAGTAAAGATACCCGGTTTTTGGAGTAAAGTTACCATCAAATTTTTGGTAAACAAAGGCATAACTAAGAAAACACTTTTTTGAGAATTTGATTAGTGTATTTTGTTCAGAATAAGATATTGAAAGTGATATGATGAGGGCTTGCCAGGTAAATCCACTCCAAACACCTGATACGGAAGAAATTTTGGAGCACAAGAAACAGGACAAAAACAGCTGAACAGGAAACTATGACTGATAACAGCTGATAACCTGGATAAAGGCGCCATCACAAGCCACATCGATTCTCTGGGATGTGGAGAATAACGAAAACACAATAGCTAACTTTTATCTAAGTCCTACCACGTTTACGTCACAATTGAAGATTCTCACTTTTTGGGGTAAAGTTACCCCTGGTGGGGTAAAGTTTGACGGTTTTACGGTACCTACTTACTTACTTAAAAAAAAATTTGAAAAATAAAAATTATTTGAAATCAGGAAATTTGGTAGGTATTTGGTATTTTGGCTCCATTTTGGATCTAGTTGTGTCCTTTTGGTAAACATCAGTCACTTCTAAAGGGTTAAAAAATAAATACTGAATTTGTGTTCCCTACCTCGAAAAATTTTGATATAAAGTTATTGTTTTTTTATCAATGTTAAATAGTATTGAATTTTTAGAATCGATTGAGACCACCCGGAGCTCTGTGGGACCAACCGTTTGGTCCCTATTAGAACTTGAGGGTTGGACTCATGGCAAATCAGAAACTTGAATGTGAATCGCTGAAGAGACCCCATCTCCGTTCAAATTCTAGCTGATCAATATGCGATCATTATTCGTTTCTTCGAGTCGTCTTCAGTTTCGCGTCCTTAGCAACCAGTAATCAAATTTCCTAATGAAGGCACCCACAACTCGAACGGAGTGTGAAGCGTTTAGTATTTCTTCCAAAAAAATAAACTTCATTTTGAAGTAGTTAGGTAGTAGGTAATGACAATGGCAAGGCACGTTCTTTGCAGACGAGTGATCTATGTACATAATACATCTTTGTGTAATAATTTTCAGCGTTTTTCTACTACTAGGACTCACTAAAGTATTTGAACATATATTCAAACATATATTATAATATTCAAAAATGAATATATCAGGGTTAGTTAGTTCATCAATCTGCTGTTAGTTCATTAATCCGCTCACTCATTATTCCGATGTAACTACCTATAATGTATACATTATAGGTAGTTACATCGGATTAATGAGCCTCATGGGAACTTTCCAACCCGGATATATTTATTTTTGAATATTATAATGTATGTTTGAATATATGTTCAAATACTTTACACATATATGTGTAGGCGAATTACACTACATAAAACACAAATATAGTAAGCGCATAAACCAAGTTATATTTGCACAAAATAATGAAAGTACGAGACGGAAACATTAGGAATTGAATGATACAAAAATTGAATTCTGGTTTTTCTCCTCCGAGAGCCACGTCATCCCGTTGCCATGGAACTCCACAAACAGATCTTCGATTGTTGATCGCCACATATTATGTGTCATGTATGTGTCCAGATCATAGGCATACGTTTCGACGTACCCACAGATGAAATACAGTGCTATAACAGCTTAGTACTTTCTATACCTACTCTACATACTTTCTACAACTGCCTTTTAAACACAGGTCCAAAGAGAAACATTCCCAGTTGAAAGGTTTGGGAGCAGGAAGAAGTTGAAAAAGTCGTAACAGTGGAATGTATGGGACGAGCCGCGTCACTTAACTGACAAGATAAAAGTACATTAAGGTTCGTCCTACTGGTGGCACTCCTACCAGGTTCCAGTCAGATTGTTTTGACACAGGTACCTTATTTTTTCGTCTAGTTTCGATTGTAATTTAAGCAAGTGCAAATTATCGGGTCAGGTTCCTTGTCAACGGGGAAAGCACATTTTTGAACATATACTGCTCAAGTTTTGAAGCTACTATAAATGAGGATATTGTCCAGCTTCTCAACACAGGTGATCTGCTAGCTGAGAACCAAGCCACACGATCTAATCCACTTAGTGTGACCATCATGAAGTGCAAATGTGCAAATGTTATTTTAGTTTTCTCAACGTACTCATTGTATCATAAAAATGTTGCTTATAAATTGTAACTTGGTGCAATAAAACAAGTTTTAAAAAAATGTTTTCGTACGGTTTTTCTCCGGACCCAATACTCTGAAAGCTTTAAAATGCAAAAAAGCTAGTGAAGTTACTGATTTTGGAGAACTCAAACTTGTATTTACCTGTTGCATGAGAACGCTTTGGCAGTAAAGAGCAAAATGGAATAGGTATCCTTCCATTTGACAAAGATTCCAATTCAAGAATGTCCTATCATTTAATAACAGGAAAGTCGTTCGACTTTCCTTAAAAAATGATATGAACGCCGATTGAAGAACTTTAGAAATTCCAGTAACACCATGAATACGAATTTTTTTCACGGAATTAGTCAGTAACTGACTAAACTACAAATTTGTAGAACGTAGGATGGAGCCCGGCCAGCAGTAAGGGGTCCAGTCCAGAAAGACAGTTGATTAATTGAAATATTATGGATTTAGCTTCATAGTTATCACCTCTGTGTTTATTGACCATTATCATGCAAAAGTTGTTACCATAAAAATATAATTTTTAATTTTATTGGTTGATTTCAGGTTAGTATAAGAGCTTCCTAGTAATATACTAACCCCATCCTTTGGAAACGGGCTCTCAAAATAACTCGTCATTATGGATAAGCTATTACCAGACTTGATCTGTTTTTAACTAACCAAGTACCCTACAAACGATGAATATTCGAAGCTAAGGAATAGTTATGACTTTGAAAAATACCAAGTTTTATAAAGACAGAAGTGGGTTTGGTTTGCTCAACATGGTTATCAATTTTTTTCAGAACGCTTTTTTTGGGAGGTTGTATTTATTATTCTACGATCAATGCTTAAATCGCTGTTCCAAAAATGGTAAGAGTGGTGATCACAATGCTTGTGAAATGTTATAGCATCCATAAAATGTATATTCTGGTTAAAAGTACCATAAAAGATTATTGACTCGTTGAAAGAGAAAAGTGGAACAAACACGTATATTTATGTACAGCTTATTAGATACGTCCTGATACTTCACTACTCCGTATTTCGTAAATTAATATCGCACATCGGATTCGCAAAACACATTCTTAGAGAACTAGCACAGACCCTCAAAAAGGAAGCTGTTGAGCCTCAAAAAAAAAAAAGAAAATTGTGCTTTCTACAAACTACTTCTATCTGGGAAACGCCTGATTAACGTCCTAAGAGAACACTGATAGGAATTGTGAAAATTTAATAACAAATAGTGAAATGAACATATTATGAATAAACATTTAAACAATAAGATCAGAGGAGAGAGGAGAGAGAGAGAGAGAGATAGAGATTGATTTATCAATTAACCAGGGTTATACCATCATTCCTGGATATACAATAAAAATCATTCCTCCTAGAATCGTAATAATTATATGTCATAATTTAAAACTTCAGAGAGAGTGAGTGAGAAATTGATTGATTGGGCCGGCATTGCATGATTTGTTCTCTATTTCTAGCGCTTTTTGAATGAACTTGAGTCATAAATAGGAACTCGTCATGCAAACACTTAAGCCTCCGAAATGACAAAAGTTTAAATACCATCACTGCTGCAGTTTGTAGTTTTTGCTTTGTTTATTTTTCCTTTTTCCTACCTCAAGCCCAGTGCTTTGTAATGGGGTGTGGTCGTCACGCGGATAACATGGTCGTCTAGCTTCAATCTCAGGACGAATCTGATTGCGGAGTTTTGTGCTTTTTGTAGCTTAGTTACGTTTTCGTAACAATGCCAATAATATCGTAATATCGTACAATGCCACAGATGCGTAGTCAAGAATCGGAGAAAGATTTATTTTCAGTTGTCTTGTGCAAAGTCGTATCTCTGACCAGAATTCAACTTACTGTATGCTTGAGCTGAGTGACCAAATCTATAAAACTGTTTTTACCAGAACTGACTTTTAACCAAAATGGATATCTAAATCTGAATCCAGAATATGGCGACATGATTACAACATTTGGATAAAATTTATCCAAATTTTAGTACGTATTTAATATGTACTCTAGCTTCTAGAGGGTCATAGGTAGACGAGAAATCACTAGCTCGTTTACCTAGCAGTGAATTCCGGAAAGCTGGAGTGGTACTGTTTTGGTTTATTACTTTCAATAATGAACCTTTAGAATCGACCAAGAAAGAAAAAGGTTTAACCCCCCCCCCCCTCAAAATATGTTGGTTTACTTTTCAAGGTACGTAAAATTTCTAAGAGCTTTTGGTTGATGTTAGTCACCTCTTAAGGGTGAAAATTAAAGGTTGACATTTTCAAAAGTGCCCTAGCTCGAAAACTCTCGAAATACAGGTACCTATGGGGTTTTCACCAATTTTTAATACCTAGTATTGAATTTTGAAAATTTTTGGAGACCACGCGGAGCTCTGTAGGACAAACCGTTCGCTCCCTACAAGAACTTAAGGGTCGGACTAACGATAAATCAGAAGTACGAGTGTGAATCGCAAGAGAGGTCTAATCACCGTTCTTAGTTTAGCAGACCAAATAAAGCTCAGCCAATGTTGAAAAAAAATATTACAGGGATATTAAGGCTGTGTACCTATAGAAACCATTTCACTGATTGGACATCTGAGGTAGTTCGTCTGACAGTTCGATGTTTCCCCTACGAAGGTACAATGATACTCGCAGCTTCGCGAGTAATATTATTTAATAATCATGTTCCTTCCTCCTTTTAGGTGTTGGATAACCAACTAATGATGAACCAAGGTTTTTGGGACATTTTTCCATAGAAGGTATGACAGTCTATAGGTCGGTCAAGTCAATTGGCGTTTTACAAACTTCACCAAATTTTTAGTAATACCTTCAAAGTTCTTGGTGGCAAATCGAATTTTGGTAACAAAATAGTTGTGGTATGAAGTATATGATCAAGAGTTATATAGAAACTCTACCCTGAATCACTGAAATGCAAATTATGAGTGTCAAACATCCCACCACTTTTTATTGCCTATCTATCAACACCTATTTGGTTTAATTAGAGATTCCATCGTTTAAATGTGTAAATTTTCAATCTTTTGTATATGACTATTAGTTTGTTTCTATCCTCAGACACATGAATAGTTTGTCCAAGGGCTTTATGGGCAAGATTGTTCAAGTTATACGTGGGTTTAGCAATGTCCGTGACTGCGCTGTGGAGAGTGTGCCCAAAAAGAGAGCTTCATTAATGGATCGAGGGAAGATAAGGGTAGAGTAATTACCATCTAAGCCGAGGGGCTGGTGGCTCATTAGGGTGGTCACGTAGGGGGATGATCGGATCCGCGGGGTCAGCCGAGGTCACATTGATCCTGTTGCCCACCATCTTGGATATACCGACCAATCAGATCCTCGGGATCCCAATGTTATACGGACAGGCGGCTAAGCGCCGTCTCACGCTCTCCTTGGAGACTGGACGATGGACTTTTTTCTTCTCCCCTCTTTTTCTCTTACTCTTCAAGGCAATATCCAGCCCTTCTCTCGCTTCTCTATTAGGTAGTGACGCATTATCTTTGTAAGTAGAAGTAAAACAACGGACCACCAAGACCTTTCTCGTGGAGTTGAGGTTTATTTTTCTGAGGTTGGATCCAAAACTGTTGTCCTCTGATAGGAAGAAGACTCACGTTTGGCAACTCTAGCTTTGCTTACTGTTGCTGGCCATCAAATCTGGAATTGATTTATGTCCCTCTTTTTTTGAAGCCAAACAAATACAATACATTAGGTTTCTATGAATGGATCAAGGGTATATATTTTCTTTGCTCTTATACAGGCGAGCGAACTACTTTTTTAAAGTCCACTAAGTTAGTACCTGTATCACGAAAAAGATTCTCACGAAGAATTGTAGGGAAATATGGGATCTAACGGTTCGAGAACGAACGCAGTGTTCAGAGCTCCTGTAGGTTCCTACCTAAATTCTTTGAATTGACTCACAACTTTGATTTCACAACTCAAGTTACTGGTTTCCAACTTGATTGATGATTTTTTTACTATTTTGACCATTTAAATTATGTATATAATGGTATCGTCTCAAAATTCTCTTGCTGATTGGATCACTAAGAAAATTCATCAGTGATTATTTTGGAATCAATTCGTGACTACCTACCATTCGAATTGTTTTTGAATCGAACAATTACATTATGAAAAATTGTAATTCGAAGTAGGTATTTCTCGTTTACTCAAGCGCTCAAGCTAGTGGAACAGTGCTAATAATACATATACGGGACTAAATAGGGGGCTAACCCTCACCTTCCCTTAAAATTTTAGTCAAATCGTGCAATGTTTTTGTATGGTTTTTCACATTAATTAGAAAATAATAAAACAATAACAGAACAAAAAACGCTGCAAATTATTTCACAAAGGTTTATTATTTTTCTATACAGATCACTCATCTGCAAAGAACACAGCTTTGCCATAGCCACTACCTACCAACCGTAGCTACTATCTATCTACTACTTACTACCTACTTCCCAATCAAGTTTATTTGGAAGAAATAAACGCTGCACACTCAATTCAAAGAATTAGGATTCGAACAGTTGGGGTGCCTTCATTGAGAAATTTGAATACTGGTTGCAAATACTGGAAACAAAACTGTGTACGACTCAAGAAATGATCAGCGATCGCATTTTGGTCAACTAAAATCCGAACGGAGATCAGGCCTCTTTTGTGATTCACACGTGTGATTCTGATTTATCGTAAGCCCAACTCTCAAGTTCTCGTAGGGAACGAACGGTTTGTCCTACAGAGTTCCGAGTGGTCTCAATTGATTCAAAAAATTCAATACTATTTAAAATCGGTGAAAAAACAATACTTTTATTTCTAGAGATTTCGAGCCAGGGCATTTTTGAAAATTATAATCCCCATTTTTCACCCCTTAGAAATGTGTCGTGGCACAATGGGGGGTGCGCCTTGATTTTTTTTAGATTTTTATTCGAAAGTAGACTACATACTGAGAATTTTGGCACCAACCGCGACCTTCTAGCGTGAGTAGATCTGTTTCTATGATTTTTCAAAGTTTCGACCGTTTATGACGTCACGCGCCCCTCTCGCCTGGGCGGGACCCCCCAACCCACTGTGACGTCATAGACGGTCGAAACTTTGAAAATTCATAGGTAAAGATTTACACACGCTAGAAGGTCGCGGTTGGTACCAAAATTCTCAGAATGAGGTCTACCTTAGATTAAAAATAACAATTAACAGTTTTTTCGACCCAGGCGCACACCCTATTAGACCCCAAATGGAGCCCTTAAACCAAATTTCATCAAAATCGGTCCATGGTAACTAAGGAAAGTGTCACGTAAGGTGTACGGTGGACAGCGGACGGACGGATTTTTTTTACTTCGGTTTTCGGATTCTACATACTTTGAAGCGTAAACCAACAAAATTTGTTTGAGCATTTAATGCTCAAATGCTGCTTCACGATCATCATTGCTTGATTCTACTGGTTCATTATTGAAAATAATAATGATTGAGAATAATATACCAAAATTGTTCACAATGCTATGAAACCAAGAATGCGAGAATTGTTCACAATGCGAGTTCCCCAAAACCGAGATTACTCCCGGAAACACTCTCACCTCATAATGAGAGTAACTTTCAAATTGGAAATTATCTTCTCTTTTACCCTTCATAGCGTTGAAATGTTGTTCATCTTGTCGTGAACCGTTGGAAATGAATAAGAGGGAAGCCAGGTTTGCAGTGTAAGATATAATTCTGACATCTACCTCCTTGTTAAATGGTACGTGATCTGTGATGTGGTTGGGATAAACCCAGGTTAGTAGAGATCGCTACGAAGCACAACTAAACCCTCTTGACCGTAGAGCGCTAACATTTCGCTGACTGCTCTTAGAGGTGCCACTGGAATGGATGGGAGAGAAGAGAGGTTAGCTATGTGAGCAAAACCTAACTTCTCCGATTTGATACGTATAACTCTGAAACTTGGTGTTATATGACGTCTCTTCATTCGCCAACAATTTTCTTGCCAGCAAATTATCACAGGACTATTAATTATTTTCCTCTAAAGATCACCCGTCTGCAAAAACGCGGCTTCTTTCAACCTCTCCAAGGACATGAGGTAGATGGTGGGAGAGGGTTCGGTCCTCTTGAGCTGGCTCAAAGGGATATTAACATGTGGTTGGGTTGAAATCATTGTCTTTATAATCGTACTTCGAAATTCGTTTAACTTGTTTGGCATCAATAACCACATTGGTTGATTGGACCTGAATAAATCAAAAAGAACATAATAATAGTAAAAAGAAGCAGACTATCAAGACTGATTTATACTCGTTTTAATATATACTGATTAATTTTATCCGCCTTATATCCTTGAAGGGGACTAACGGTAGGTCCTATAGAGCACTGGATCACTCGATTCTCAAAAATTAATTATTTTTAAAATTCATGAAAACAAAACCTTTTTATGTTGAAAATTTCCAAGCTAGAGCGGTTTGCACACACTCACCGATATTTTTCACAACTTAGAAATAACTGACAATGACCAAAATATTCATTGCAATACTTGAGTCCATATACCTGATTCCATCAAAATCATGACCAAAGGCGAACGGCCAATGCCGAATGGACGATTTTTTTTTAAATCTACTGAGTATAATATAACTAATACTAAGATAGCATAGTGCTAACTGTTCATGGATAACAAAATTCCTCCAAAATCAAAATTTCCACTCTTGTTTTACGTTCACAAATAACTTTGGTTTCATGTCTGTCTGTCTGTATGTCTTCAAATCCTTGTAATGGACAAAAGTACACGAAATTACCGTCCGAATTTGATTCAATCTTCAGGGTTTTTAGGATGTTGTCATATAGGTGGTCCCAATGCAATGCAATTTCATGTTCCCGGATCGATAATAGCCTCTGCGCAAGCGGAAACCTGAAATCCTCTAAACACCCATTACTTCTACAATAATAATTATTATTATCTGAATTCGATGAAATCTACGGAGATTGTATGGATGAGACTGTCGATGGTTCCTCATAAATTTCACGTCATCTGATTCTCAAATTTGAATTGTAGTAATAGGTAGGTACTCGGATTATTAAAAATGTATAGTGTATTGTTACAAGTATCTAAACAAACCTGTTATGGATACGAGTAAGCTATGTACTCACTTGATAGACTTTTTTTCACTTGATTGTCGGATTCTATGTACTATATTGAATGTTAAACCATCAAATTTTTTGATCAGTCCTGAAAATTCGTTATTGCTAATAAAAAACCTAAATTCGGTCTGGATCTCACCATACTATTGAACAGTTTGGTCGAAAGATAATCCTGAAGTTGTATCAGTTCTGCTCCAGTGCTATTTCGATTTTCTCAGTCTGTTAAATATGATTGAACATTATCCAAGACTTTCACTTGTTCTGTTCTAATACCTACTATATGATTTTCTAAGCACATCAAGTATTGTTGAATAATAATTCAAGCTTAATAATTAATAAATAATTTCTAGCTTAGTTCCAGTGGTATATTCTCATTTTCTGAGCCTGTTATTTAAGTATAGTTGAATGTTAATCCCAGAGCTGTACCAGCTCTTCAGTCATGTATATCATTTTTCGAGACCGATAAAAGTTATATTATTATGTTAATCCGAGAGTCGTGCCTGCTTCAGTTAGTAATTGTCTGAGCTCTTAGGTTAACCCAAGAGTTGTACAACCTCTGTTTCTGTGCTATTCTCACTTCCTAAATATACCTATTAAATGTGGTTGAATTTAATCCATGTGTTGTACCAGCTTTGTTACAGTGCTATTCTAATTTTCTAAGCCTATTACGTGTGGTTGAATTTTAGTTCAAGAGTCGTGCCAGCTCTGCTTCAGTAAGTAATTGTCTGAGGTTTTAGGGTAACCCAAGAGTTGTACAACCTCTGTTTCTGTGCTATTCTCACTTTCTGAATATACCTATTAAATGTGGTTGAATTTTAGTTCAAGAGTCGTGCCAGCTCTGCTTCAGTTAGTAATTGTCTGAGGCTTTAGGGTAACCCAAGAGTTGTACAACCTCTGTTTCTGTGCTATTCTAACTTTCTGAATATACCTATTAAATGTGGTTGAATTTTAGTTCAAGAGTCGTGCCAGCTCTGCTTCAGTAAGTAATTGTCTGAGGTTTTAGGGTAACCCAAGAGTTGTACAACCTCTGTTTCTGTGCTATTCTCACTTTCTGAATATACCTATTAAATGTGGTTGAATTTTAATCCATGAGTTGTACCAGCTTTGTTACAGTGCTGTTCTCATTTTCTAAGCTTATTACGTATGGTTGAATTTTAGTTCAAGAGTTGTACCAGCTCTTTTCCAGTCTAGCCTGTTACCTATGGTTGGGGTTCCATCATACTCATTATTTAGGTAGGTAATGAAGTAAATCAGAGGGATGGAGATTGAAGTTATGAGGGAGTGCATGCGTGGCGTGGATGACAGATTAGGTACACGGGCCGGTAATATCCTCCAGTCCCTTCGAAGAAATTTATGCGCTGGTGGACCAAGGCGAGGGCGAGACCTGGATAATAAATCGTGGTTTCCCCTTCGAAGGGAGTCAAACTTCAGTAGGAGATATGAAGCAAGTGGGTGGAGCTTCTCTCGACCAATGAACCATCCGGATTTCCACCCACGGCCCTTCAGAGGGGGAAGGTGGCAGTGCCCCCCCACGGACCTTCCACAGGTGGGGCCCCCTGGGGGCCCACGGACCCCGATCGGACCAGTTCACCAGTCTGGTTCCCCGGTTCTACCGTCGCCTGACACCTCGCAGGCTTTGGGTGCGATTTCTCCATAGGTGTGATTTCTGTCTCTTGACCATCTTCATCTCCCGTTACATTGATCAGTTATTCGTGTAAAAATTTTACAAGAACCACACAGCAGCTCTCAGCACTCCAGAAAGTTTTGTCAGAGAACAGGTGACTTCGAATACTGGCGAACTCAAGGTAAGTTCATGTTTTATGACTTCTAAGCTTCATAGAGTTATTCCACTGAGCGATAACTGGTCAGAAGTAGATGATTCTTGGAGATGAAGTTGTAACTTTCGATTGCTTTTGATCGCTATCGATATGATTATTTCATAATAGATCGGATTGCGTAATCATCCCTGCAAGAGTGATGCATTGATAGTGATAGTAACTATTATTCATATTAATAAGTTGTACTATGGGTATGATTCAATACTATTTTGTTCCTTCTGATCAGTTTGGTGTACATTATTTGCATATAGCTCTAAACATGTATACACTAGGAATAGATCAGATTCATACCTCAATATCATCTATCTTTCTCAAGAAGATAATTTTGATAAGCTAAACAATTCTGCCAAGTGGGTGTGCAAAAAGCTTTCTCGTATCTATAATCCCATTGATTTGACGATCCGATGTATAGTAGATAATTTCAATGTAAATAAAAACGTCAATCTCCAAGTAACTACCAACCTCCAAGTTTGACGATGACATTTATAGGGAACCATCCAGAGCGCTACCACCCTACCGCTGAGAATCTCATTGAAATTGAATGGAAACTGCAGAAATGACCCTGCATAATAATCCGATCACCGTAAAATTAACGGACCAGCTATCTAGTGTCGAGAACCCCAATCCCTGAAAATGTCATCCGATTCGGTGGGAGTTTGCGGGAACTATTATCCTTTTCAGCTGTAGAGCCGTTTGAGGAAATATATCTACAGCTTCAGTAAATCCCCTACTGTTTTTGACATTCTAGAAGGAAAGAATGATAAACATTTAAATCCCTGCATTCCTTAAATGGAATTCATAACACGAACAAGTAACCTAATTAAACATTTGACTCGTCATTTTTTGATAATATGGTCTTATTATGGATAATTATTATTATCGAGTTTTTACCTGCTCAGGAATTTCACTGTTTAACTCGTGAAGTGGTGGCCCCATATATCCGATCAATTAGAAATATGGTTGCACTTGCGCAGAAGCTACCATCAATTTGGGGACCATGATTTCTGAAAGAGATCATCTACACGCGAATCGGAACAATGCCTGAAAAGTTCTTCAAATTCAGATGAAAAATGCAGAAGTTTTGGCTAATGTAAGGAAATTTACGTTTGCGCATGCGCAGTGGCTACTATCGGTCCGAGGGTGATGATTTTCATAGAAAACCATCTAAATTCCAATCCGCATAATCTCTGAAAAATTTATCGCAATAGGATGAATTTGTAGAAGTTATTATGGCTGTTACAAGAAATTCATTGCGCATACGCAATCGCTATTATAAGTCTGAGAGCGATGATTTTAATTGGGGGCCATTTACAGCCCAATCCGCATAATCCCTGATAATGTAATCGAAATCGAATAGAAAATGTAAAACTTATGGTTTTTATAACGAAATTCACGTTTGCGCATGCGTAGTAGCTACTATCAGTCCGGAGGTGATGATTTTCTTGTGGGTTCATCAAATCCACATGAACTCAAGAAATGTCATCGAAATGGGAATGCAAATGTAGAAGTTATGGTTGTTACAAGGAATTCACGTTTGGGCTAGCGAGTCGCTTCCATCAGTCCGGGGATGATGAATTTCGTAGGGGACCGATTACACTCCAACTCACACTAATCCCTGAAAATTTCATTGAAATCGGACAATAACTTCGTATAGTTATGCCCATTACAAGGATTTCATGACAGACAAACAGACACGAAACCAAAATTGTTCAGAAAGGTCTAAAACGGAAAACGTGAGTGATAATTTTGATTCTGAAGAACTTTTTTTTTCAACCTTAAAACGCTGCAAATCATTGCTAAAGGTTTATTATTTTCTGTATAGATCACCCTTCTGTTTTGATCACTGGTTCTCCATCAATAGCACCTACTACCATCTGTATTCTCCCTTGACCTTCCCTCTCAAATTTCATCTTCCTGCGTTCAATGGGATTGAAAATGGCTTCGGAGCTCACTCAGCTGATCAGTGATCTGAGGAGTGAAGAAGATCTCCTCGAATGCTGGAGACGCCTGGAAGAGCACTTCCATTCAATAGGATTGAAAATGGCTTCGGAGCTCACTCAGCTGATCAGTGATCTGAAGAGTGAAGAAGCCTTTGAGCAATGATTTGCAGCGTTTTTTACCCACCAACATTTTTTTTACCTACCAACTTTTTTTACCTACCAGCTATTGGTAGGTACTACCTACCACACCATACTGGCTTCACACCTTCTCAATCAAGTTTATTAGAAATAACTAAACGCTTCACACTCGATTGGAAAAATAGAAAGCTTCATATGGATATTTGATTACTGGTTACGCAGAAGGCAAAACTGTATACAAATCGAAGAAACGAACAGCAATCGCATTTTAGTCTGATAAAATTTGAATGGAGATTAGACCTCTTTTGCGATTGACACTCATGATTCTGTTTTATCGAAGGAAAACCTTCAAGTACTCGTAGGGACCGAACGGTTTGTCCTACAGAGCTCCGGGTGGTCTCAAAAATTTTTAAAAATTCAATACTATTCAAAATTTGTGAAAAAACGATACCTTTATTTCGAGAGTTTTCGAGCTAGGGCACTCTTGAAAATTTCAACCCTTAATTTTCACCCCTTAGTAGTGACCTACATCAACCAAAAGCTTCGCTGCACAACTAGACCCCAAATGGAGCCTATATACCTAATTTGAACCAAATCGGTCCAGTGTTGCTAAGAAAAGTGCCGCGTACGGCGTACGGCGGACGGACGAAAATTTTTTTATTCGATTTTCGTATTCTACGTACTACCTTGAAACGTAAAACATCAGATTTTGAGGGGGGGTTAAATTTTTTTTTTCTTGCTCGATTCCAAAGGCTTGTTATTGAAAATAATAAACCAAAATCCATAATTATTGGGGAGGACGCCCAGGACTCACCCGACGCCGACCCTAGGGATGAGGAATGATGCAGGAGATGGGGGTGGAAGAGAGGGATGAAGAGAAGTGCCTCTATAGAAAGACCACCAGTTCAAATATGAGCCGAGAAGTTTGCGTGTGGTGACACCACGGAGTACACCCACTGAGATGCCCAACTCGCGCAACCCCATGGCACTTCTTCATCATCACACTCCGCGCCATGACAACGTTGCAGCCATCACCCTGATGTTGTTGGGTGCCACTCCTACCAACCTAAAGTACTAACAATCTACTACATACCTACGTACTTCACCATCAAGTTTATTTGGAAGAAGTAAACGCTTCACACTCAATTCGGAGAAGTAAGGAGTTGTGGGTGCCTTCATTAGGGAATTTGAATAATGATTGCTTAGGACGCAAAACTGTGTACAACTCGAAGAAACGAACAACGATATAATTTTCGTCAAATACAATTTGAACGGAAACTATGCCTCTTTTGAGATTCACACTCGTGTTTCTGAGTAATTGGCAGCAAACGGTTGGTCCTACACAGCTCTAGGTGGTATTATTCAGTTATTCATTACTGATTAATTGAAGAAAAAACAATACCTTTATAAAGAAAGTTTTCGAGAGCGCTTAAATGGTGCCCTTATACCAAATTTAATCAAAATCTGTTCAAGGTAACCAAGGAAAGTTCGATTTTCGGATTCTACATACCTACTTTGAAACGTAAACCATCAAGTTTCGAAGGGGAATTGAAATTTCTGTTTCTTAGTCCATTTTTAAGGTCCATTATTCAAAAATAATATACTAAAAGGTTTGCAAATTACTACGGAACGAAGCAAACTGATATTGCAAATCAGAGATGTATTTAGCTATTGTTATAATCTCGACTTATAATCTCGGCCTAGTATCAACCCGATAGTATCAATCTTGAATCAACTTACAAAATCAGCTGATTAAATTGTATGAAGGACCGCACGCATTCTCTGCACTATGCCCTATAATTTTAATTTATGAACCGACTTCATAATTATGGGAACCAGGTAATAACAATAATAATTATTGTTATTGAATAGAATAGAATTATTGTATAGAATTATTCTTTGGAACTAGTTTATTATTCATTAATTTATCAGTCATCGATCAATGATTGCAAGTAATTCATCAAAGTTAGTGGGACTTGATGAACATAACTGCTACGTACTTATCAAGCAGGAAACTATCAACCATGGTATGAAAGGTCCTCTTCCCATTTCTACTCTTTGAGCAAAATAAGTTTCAACTTTGGACGCATGCTCTGGAGAATGTGGGACACCATGTACTACAACTTTTCATGGATGTAGAAACTGTGTTGATAACAGAAAGTTTTCTTACTAATCATAGATCACAAGAACATCGTTCCATTCCATTTGTGGAAATGAGAGCGAGGAAGTATGGTGATTATGATTATTAGAACTACATCATTGTCTAGATTATTCTCCAATTTTAACCGATCTCCAATGAAATGAGAGCTTGAGAATAAAATGTTTCGCCCCAATAAATAAATATATTATCTAGTACTTACTGACAATAGTAAAAATTAGTGAACTAGTATGAGCGACTTTTGGTTCTTATAAATTTGATGAAGTCAGGTCCTTCACCTATCTGGGGAGCTTGGTCACGAATAGAAATCTAGTACAGGATGAGATTTGCTCAAGAATAATGGCAGGCTACCTAGCATTTTATGCTAATATAAAACTCTCCAAAAGCCGTGTGATCTCCAGATCAACGAAGATGAGGCTATATAAATCGCTGGTGCGGCCTGTGGTTTGTTATGGATCAGAGGCTTGGACCATGCGGGCTGTGAATGAGGCAAGACTGCGGATATTTGAGAGAAGGATTATAAGAAGGATCTATGGAGAGGTCAGTGGAGAGCAAGACAGAATGCAGAAATTGATGAAATACTAAAATATGAAGACATAGTGCGATTCATCAAAGCTGGGCGCATTCGATGGCTGGGAGTCGCTGGCTCGACGAGGTATTGAGGGACTTCCAGGGAGTGGGATTGCGGAGGTCTCAGGCGGATGACAGCCCGGTGGCGGAAGGGAGTTGGGGGAAGCCAAGGGCCACAAGGGCCTGTAGTGCTGGTGTGGCCTGTAGTAGTTAGTTAGTATGAGCGAAACATGAAGAATATTGATCATGCCTACAACTAAGAATGTATGGGTTCAACCTTGGTAGATATTTGAGCAATTGAGGCAACACGTCAGTGACAGTCTACCAGTAGTACAGAATAGATACACGGTCATAAACTTTTGTATTTTTCTTTGATTTTTTCAGAAGTGATTTTTTGAAGATTAGTTTTTAGGTACAATGTTTTATGTACCAATTGGATGATACCAAAAAACTATTTCATTTTATTTACCTTTAAAACGCTGCTTCCCCTTATACTTTTTTTTTTTGGCATTGCTTTTTTATATTTTTTGACAGGACGCCAAACTCTTTGAAGATTGTTTCAACGATTTTGTTTTGAACCATCAGCCAGGAAACGTCGTATGTAGGAAGTTTTTGTAGCTTTTGTTCTCCGTCCACCGTTATCGTTAAACGTTTGACTCTACCTATCCGTGCTAATGGCTTATCGTGAATTTTCTGCGTCGCTCGAGACAATGGGGGCGTTATCAAAGTAGGTATCAAGTTGTGTTAACCAGCATTACTCTACGAGTACTTCGGAATGACACAACTTGTTCCACATCACAATTTCAAAATATGGTGTATAATCAAAAACTCTCAGTTACTTGGATAGTTTTAAAGTTTCCAAATATCGATTTTCGGTTCGACAAAATTTGGGTAAATTAGGTCGACGTGATTAATAAATCAATGTACATAATTATTCCATTGCTACAATAGGTCAGTAATGAATTTTTCTGAGACAAACTTCCATCCGTCGACATTTTGTCGGGGAAGAAGCACAGTCAAATGGACTTTACTGATGTTTTATAAGAAGGTCGTATCCAACCCACTTATTACTTTTCTGTATAGAAAACTGCTTTGCCATTGTCACTTTTTGTTAACCTACCAACCGTAGGTAGCCACCATGGTGGGTGGGTCCGGGCCCTGCATCGCACCTCCCGGCCGGGCTCCGCTGCCTTAGTGCTCTGGAGGGTTTAATTTCTCCTTATTTTTTCCCCGCGTGCTCTGTCTAATATCCATTGTTTTGTTTTCCACGATTATTCTGTGATGTTTTGTTTTATCTTACATTTATAATTGACGATTGTCTATACACTTTCTGTGCAATGACAAATGAAAAACATTCATTCAGGTACTACCTACCTCTACTACATAGGTAATTGACACCTTCAAAATCAAGTTTATTTGGAAGAAATAAACACTTCACACTCGATTCGAAAAATAGGGAGTTTCATACGGGAAATAAGATTACTGGTTGCTAAGGAAACAAAAATGCATAGTAAGTATACAAATCGAAGAAACGAACTGTTCGTTACGAACAGTGATCGCATTCTGGTCCGGAAAAATGCGAACGGAGAGAAAGAGTGTGACCTCCTGGGAGAAAGAATGTGATTCACACACTTGATTCTGTTTTATTGAAAGAAAACTCATAAGTTCTCGTAGGGAGCGAACGGATAGTCCTACAGAGTTCCGCGTTGTCCCCAAATATTCTAGAAATGTAATACTATCTTAAATTGGTGAAAAAACAGTACCTTTATTTCGAAAGTTTTAGACCTAGGGTATTCATGAACATTTCAACTCATGATTTTCACCCCGTAAAATTGACTGACATCAACCAAAAGCTTAGCCGCACAACTAGACTGCAAATGAAGCAAATTATTTCGACGAAATCGGTCCATGGCTGCTAATAAAAGTGCCGTGTACGGCGGACGGCGTACGGCGTACCGCTGACGGACGGAAAAATGTTTATTCGATTTTCCGTACCTTGAAACGTAAACCAATAAACTTTGAGAGGAGGGGGGGGGGGGGGGGGGTAAAAAATGTTCGTGGTAAACCAAAAAACTGACAAGCCTGAGATCTGAAACGGGACTACTGACTTCGAATATTGTTATACCTCTTTAGATTCTTACGGTTCTTCATGTTAGCTCCTACTGGATGATGTTTGACAAATCCAACTGTTTCGGGATTTGCTCGTACAATGAATGTAAGCGTCTTTTGTCAGTTCCATTTTCTTGTGAACCAAGTATCGTTTCAAAAACGATCTACAGAAAACTGCACAACCATGTAATCACATATTATCACTTGTTTAAAAAATACTTATTATTAAGTCCGTTGAGAAATGCTTTTGGTGTATTTGTCTCGAGTCTAGTTATCACCCTAACAACATCCACAGTTGATCGTAACGAGATATCTATCACATTTCAGAAGTTGAGATTACAAGGCGTAGGTAGTTAGTCTTTCGATGTTCCTATTGAATATTCTCGAGATAATGACATTTTCTGCATTTTGTGTGTCATTGTTGTGAAGTTAGCCTATAAAATCCCAGCTTAATCAAGCTAGCAATTAAGCTAGCTTCTAGGGAAGCTTAACAAGCCTCGACTCCTGTAAAACAGGCAAGACTGACTCGTATCCAACATATTATTCCTCGAAAAGTCCGCTAAGAAAAGCAGGACTTTTCATTCTGCGTTTCTATTCACGGCAACGTCACGTCGACAGTTTATCCAGATTTCTCGTTTAGCTCCTTTTCAAATCCTAACTTGAATATTGTAATGGAAATATTGTGACTATGTTCGTAACAGACTAACAGAGCGTTACATTGTGATTGCGAGAATAAAAGCCTGTTACATTGTGATAGCAAGAGGAAAGAGAAGGTTGGTGCTAAATGTTCTTATTTGTATCATAAAAATGTAAAACGCTTTAATTTAAAATTGGGACCGTGATAAAAAGGGAAAGATTTAATAATTTATATACTGCGACGTGGGTAGTTCGTTGCTCGTAGCAGTGTTTTTCCGTTATACGTTTTGATAGGTTTTAATTATAATAATATCTCATTTTGGTTTATTATTTTCATTAATAAACCTTTCGAACCAACCGATAAAAAATAAAATAAAATTACCCCCCCTCCCAATGTTTGTTGGTTTACGTTTCATGGTAAGTATGTAGCGGTCATTCTGTTTTGAATCATGTTTTTGACACCTATTTGTTTACTTTTGAAAGTTGTGTTGTCATTGAACAGTTCTCGTTCATTGCACGGAGTCAAATTGTTTTGGGTAAAATATTGTTCACTAAAAATAGGTACATTAAAACCTATATGTAAAATCCAAAAATCGAATAGAAATTGGTGGACGTAATTTGATGGAGTTGCATATTCACTCCAACCGAGATACTCATCAACGAGCGAATCAAAAGAGCCCAAACTTGAGGGGGTTGCGTCGTTTAATTACGGAGTTCCTATGGCACCCTTCCAGCTCCACCTTCAGATCAGTTACAAGTCATAATAACATCGCATTGCCATCCGATTTATACATGTATGCGAAATTTCAGCTCAATCGGAAACCGGGAAGTGGATCAAATTTAACTTGCAGCGGGACAGATGAAACTAAATTATCGCTTGCGAAAACAGTATCATAAGAATTTTGAAATTTCATGTCTTAACTTAGGCATAAGCATGGACTCGAAAATCATTTATCAGGTTTATTATTTTTCTAAATAGATCACTCGTCTGCAAAGAACACGGCTTTGCCGTTGTTACCACCAACCAACTTGAAGAAAAACATCGATCGCATTTCGGTAAGCCAACATTTGAACGGAGATTAGGTCTCTTTTGCGATTCACATTCGTGTTTCTGATTTATTGTAAATCCAATCCTTAAATTCTTGTAGGGAGCGAATGGTTCGTCCTATAGGGCTCCGGGTGGTCTCCAAAAATTCTATACTATCTTAAATTGACGGAAAAACGATACCTTTATATCAAAATGTTTTGAGTTAGAGCGTTTTCAAAATTTCAAAATTGATTTTGGAACCCTTGGAAGTGACCTACATCAACCAAAATCTTCGGGGCACAACTAGACCCTAAACGGAGCCTACATACCATATTTCATCAAAATCGGTCAATGCTAAGTGGGAAAAGTACCGCGTACAGCGTACGGCGGATGCACGGCCAAATTTTTATTCGATTTTTGGATTCTACGTGCCTTGAAACGTAAACCAACAATTTTGAGAGGGGTTAAAAAAATGTTTTCTTGGTCGATTCCAAAGGTTTATTATTGAAAATAAGAAACCAAAAACGCTGCAAATTATCACACAATGGTTTATTATTTTTCTATATAGATCACTCGTTTGCAAAGAACGCGGCTTTGTCAACATGAAGAACAACATCGAAGAAAAACATCGATCGCATTTCGGTCAGCTGAAATTCGAACGGAGATTAGGCCTCTTCTGCGATTCACACTCGTGTTTCCGTTTTCCCGTAAGTCCAACCCTTAAATTCTCGTAGGGAGCGAACTGTTTGTCATACAGAGCTTCGCGTGGTCTCTCAAAATTCAATATTATCTTTCTGATAATCTGAAATTTGTATCCAATTTTTGGATTCCACGTACCTTGAAACGTAAACCAACAAATTTTGTGAGGGAGTTAAACATGTCATTCTTGGTCTATTTCAAAGGTTCATTATTGAAAATAATAAACCAAAAGTAGATTTCTGATGATTGTATCGTACAACCAAGGCGCTTCTGGGGAAATGTATCTCCCTTAGTTTTAAACGGATAGAAATTGTTCACCACTCGTCGGAATGCTATCAAATAATTTGATTCGAATTGTCACGAATTTCTTTCGTACTTTTTCTTGGTATTTACGTCGTCATTTTACATTTATTAATGTTATTAACGGATTTAGTAAACAATGCTACTTCTTGTTTTGTTGTCAATTGGGAACAATGTAGGACAAAAAAAGCGCAATAGCCTAATGCAAGGCCAAAGGAGTTTTCAAAGCATGTTTATAGGAACACCATCAAAAGAGAGACGTTGTACTGTATTTCACTGTAGACTACATAAGTATTATTATAATGTTAATTTCCAATGATTTTCACGTACAATCAAGCCGTATTCAGGGATTATTGCGCATTTCATTCCTACTCATTCTCATGAGATTTTCTTTTGAACATTATAAGTCAGCATTTTTAGTTCAAAATAGAACCCAGTTCATTTTTGCACGAGAATCCATTTCGGTTAGCCTCTTCAGCCGTGAAATGTGTGCGTCAAAAGTTTGTTGAATTGCTTCAATCTTCTGCTGCTCTTCGGTGCGCTCTTGAATGTAGAAATTCAATTCGTATAGAAGGGAGTATAGAAGAGGGAAAGGGGAGGGTAGGAGAAAGAGTAGGAAGTGGGAGGGGGGTTGTGGGGGGAACTAAAGACCCAATGTGTTGCAGATTTGTATGCAAGCGTTTATAGAGTTGAGTAATTTGACAAACTAACTTCAATGGATCCGACGTGAAATTATTGATAAGTAATGGGAATTTGGGACGGAAGGGCCTGCTGTTTTCCAATAAAAGAACGGAAAAACGGAGATTTTCCACTACCGGTTCTCAATTTTCAAAAATCAGCAAAACTGAAACGATTCATTGTCTTCTCTAGACAGCAATTTTCTGAACTTTAAACTGTTTTTAGGATGATTTTTTTCATCGATAAATTATCCAGGAAACTCTGAAACACGAAACACGCAGGCAATAATGACCTTAGAAGGCCGTAACTCAATCAGTCACTGAAAGAAAATCGAGCCAATTGTTTTTTGGACAGATTTTATTTACCAATGTTCATGTTATTTTTTTTTAGGATACTATGTGCCCTAACTTGGTGGTTTTTCTCAATGTTACTCAGTTTATCTATCAAAGTTATTAGTCTTCATGGCTGAAATGCTTGAAGCTTCAACTATTGGTCCCATCCCACTTCACAATTTCTTTGTCTGAACTCTCTCATTCAAGTTCTTCCAGAAATCTGTCACGTCTAGCCATACATCAACATAAATATTATCACACATTTCATTACAACAATAACAATAACAGGAATAAGGCAACTATTCCTCAGGAAAATTACTTGTTATGTGAAATAAATTAAATTTATTGTTACCTACCTACTTAAAAAAATAATTTTAACCACTCCTCAAATCTGATGGTTAACGTTTATCGGTTTTGATGAAATTTGGTGTATGGGTTTCTTTTTGGTCTAGTTGTTGAAGCTTCTAACGGGTGAAAAATAGAGTTAGAAATTTTCAAATCGCCCTTTTGATAGGTATTAAGGTCTTGTTTTTTCATCAAGTTGGGAATAAATCATCAACACTATGTAAATCGCAAATATGTTTACTGACGAAAGTAGGGGAAATCCAAATTTCTTCTTTTTCTTCATGTCACTCAGTTGACCATCTTCAGCAAACCAAGAACCAATTTTCGTTATGAATATGAGGTCACTCAACTTCCGGATAACGATGTTTCGCTGTTATCTACTTTCTGATTCAGAGTGAACTTGGTGGTGAGCCATTAACGAAAATATGGTAGTTAGGTATTGCCAATCGCAAAGCCGTGTTCTTTGCTGCCGAGTTGTTTGTACAGAAAAATAATGAACCTGATAAATGATAAAATATGATTCATATAAATTTATATGAAGTTATAAATTGGAGCGTTTTTCTGTTAAGATTAATAATTTTACAACGAAAATCTAGTCAGAATATTTGAAGAAATATTTTTTGTGAAGTCTACGTCAACGACTATCTGAGAGCTCCAGTTTCTCTTTCTAGGGTTGGTCACATGCTAGTACGAGCGAGTGTCTGCGGAACCTGGGGAGGTGTCGCGTCGGGAGGTCACCGGCCAGCAAGCACCCGGGCGCCTTCGCTTCTCAATGAATACGCCTCGCCTCACCTCATCTTCTTTCCGACTATTTTTTTGGAAGGATCTTTTCCACAAGGGTACCCACCACACCTATGTACGATAATGGACTATGTGTGTACCTCGGAGTGAAGACTATACGTCCGCACTACCTGCCTCCTGTCACATTTCCATTGACCTTCGATTGGAGACAATGGTCACAAACGCATGAATGAACCCAGAAACATGCTAAGACTCAACACCTGATACTGTATTGAGAAATTCCTAGCAGTCGTTATTCTAATAGGCGAAACTTTAATTACCACAACTTCTAAATTGGAATAACGTTCTTCTACCAATACACTCATACCTACTCGTTGTGACCCTGATCTTTGCCTCTTACTGTATTGAGAAATGCCTGGCAGTCGTAATTATTAAAAGGCGATACATTACTTTCCTCTACTTCTGAAATGGTATAACGTTCTTCTACCAATTATTCACTCGTACCTACTCGTTATGGCCCTAATCGTTGCCTCATATAAGTAGGTGAATAAATTATAGTACAGTAGGTGAAAAAATTGATTGAAAATAATAACGTCCCCCGTCCTTTTCAATCTTATGAGACCACCCAGAGCTCTGTAGGACCAACCTTTTGCTCCCCATGAGAACTTAAGGCTTGGTTTTACGATGAATCAGAAACACGAGTGACAATTGCAAAAGAAGCCTAATCTCCGTTCAGATTTTAGTTGACGAAAATGCGTTTGTTGTTCGTTCCTAATGAACAACACTTTTTTTTGAAAAATAGAGTGTGATGAGTTTATTTCTCCAAAGTAAACTTGTTCATAATGAACCTTCGGAATCGACCAAGAAAAAAATTTAACCCCTCCCCCACCCCTCAAAATTAGTTGGTTTACGTTTCAAGGTGCAGATAATCCGAAAATCGAATATAAATTTGTCCGTCCGTCCGCCGCACGTAGTACCTAGTTTTCGTAGTTGGACCGATTTTGATGATATTTGGTATATAAGGGCTCTATTTGGGGTCTAGTTCTGCCGCATAGCTTTAGGTCGATGTCAGTCATTTCTAAGGGTTAAAAAATAGGGATTGTAATTTTCAAAGGCGCCCTACTTCGAAAACTCTCGAAATAAATGTATTGTTCTTTCACCAATTTAAAATTAAATTAAATTTTTAGAATCGATTGAGACCACTCACAGCTTTGTATAACATACCTTTCGCTCCCTATGAGAACTTAAGGGTTGGACTTACGATAAATCAAAAACAAGAGTGCAAAAGAGGCAAAATGCGATCGTTGTTCGTTTCTCCGAGATGTACTCAGTTTTGTATCCTAAGCAACCAGTATTCAAATTTCCTAACAAAAGAACCCACAACCCCCTATTTCTTCGATTCGAGTGTGAAGCGTTTATTCTTCCATATAAACTTAATTGTGAAGTAGGTATGTGGTAAGTTGGTAGTAACCTATGGTTGGTTGGTAGTGACAATGCCACAGCTCTGTTCTTTGCAGACGGGTGATCTTTGAAGAAAAATAATAAACTTTTGTGTAATAGTTTGCAGCGTTTTTAATATAAATCGGAATTCTTAATATAAATTCCAATAGTTATTTATTGTAATCTTTCTGAAATTATGAATTTGGCAGAATTGATGAGCTTCGTATTAGTAATTCATTTCTAAACATATCAGCAATGATCATTATTCCTTAGAATGAATTATTCCATTTTTTTTTTTTGCGGACATGAAGTCAAATTATGAAATGGAGGTGGTTTAAGTGAGACACCACATATTTTTTCATTAACAAGAGACGATGGAGTGCGTATAAGTTGGATGGTGGCTCCGCGTAGGTCCCTCGCAAAAAGGTAGGTGAAGGGGGTTTTCCTCTGCCTTCATCTACGAGCAAAACTGCATTGATTTAATGCAAACTATAAATCCTCTGAATTATTCATGTAGCCGTAGTGTGTCCAATCGCACTGGAGATCATAAACCTTTCCAATAGCTGCACTTTCTCACTCCGCTACAACATTCTAGGAATTCTTTCTCGACTATGTGGCTTCCAATCCCCAACAACTGATAATTAAGGACTTTCATCAATCATTCTATAAGAGATTGTTTTCAGTAATTTCCGAACAATGAACAGTTGAATTGGTGTAAATTACAATTAATAAATCGGTGTAAATTATTACAAAAAGTTTTATTACTGTCCACAAAGAGCACAGGTCTTCATTTGATCGATACCGTCGTCATAATAAACCAGAACCCTACGATTTATGGATAACAGAATGAACTATTTGTAATTTTATAACCGATATATGTGAGGGAGCGGACACCAACTTGGATGATTTTGTATTGCAACAAGTTACAATACCAAACAATGGCTGGTTGGCAATTTGGTTATCAATAAATAACCAGTATGGATTTTACCTGATCACCTTGAAACCCACTGACATTTCACAATCGAACTTTTAATTTTTTTACAAAAGCCAACCTAATTATACCAGTGACAACGTGCGAGATCTCACGCCCATTAGAGAAAGAAGATGAGGTGAATTACAAAAAAGAGGAAGTAATTTATTAAGAAGACAGGTGAATGAATATGCGGAGCTCGTTTATTCTTTCTGATGAGGTGATGCGCTCTGATTATCATCTCAAAATTCGCTCGTGAGCAATCGTTAGAAAAACTTCGTTGAAACTATAAATAAACCGAAGGTAGTAAAAATCCTAGAAGTTCTGATGCAGACAAACCTCCACAACATAACTACCAAATACCTTTGCTTCCTGATTGCCAAACATCGAGATCGAACATCCATCTCGATAATTTGGAAGTTCTTCCTATTCTCTAAAGTAAAGTTCTCTAAAGTAAAGGTGGAATGGCATCCACTGATTATTTTGGATCCAGCTAACAACTATGTTCAGTAAAACTGAACCATTTTGAGCAAAATCATCTAAGCTACCGATGTTGAGGAAACGAAGTCATCTTGCTTGCGTTGTTCCTCACTAAAAAACATCGGAAAGCTTAGATTTAGAGATGAAATTCAAACAAACTGTGTCTCCCAAAATCAAAAGTCCTACTACCTACGTTTTTTCAGCTTTTATTCTCATGACGATTTCCATTGAATTTTGTAGGTATCGAACAAACTGGGGCGAGTCCACGCGTGATTTTACGTTTACACCATTTTCTCACGACCTAATCGTTTGAAATTTGCTCAAATTTTATGTAACTTCAAGGTTGAGGTCCAGGAGATTGCTCATTAATATCAACGTGATTATATTGTAAAAAATGTTTTGAAATATGGTCGTGAGAATCAAATTTCGTATTCTGTGGTGATGAAGAATATAGCATTTGACCGTTACAATCCACCCAACTGGGATGAGCTTTCCAAGAATGAATCGACTCTTACTAACATAACGTGGTAACTTGTCGTCAATTTAAAAAGTCATTTATCAAATCACGGAAATATTGGTTTTATCACAAAATTTATTTTTACAGAAGTTTTTGATTTTTGGTCTGTCACGTGAGAGCCTGGTCTGTCCCTAGGTGATAAGGATGATTTCCAATGGTAATGGAGTGATACAAGAGTACCTACTGCTGTCAAAACTATGTAAAAACCAGCTGATTCTGAATAACAAACAGAAATACTCCCTGATCAGCTGGGCTAGCTGAATTCGCTCCTAGCTAAATTTGGAATTATTATTTTAAATTATAAACCTTTGGAATCGAGCAAAAGAAAATAAATTAACCCCCTCAAAATTTTATGGTTTACGTTTCAAAGTAGAATCAGGAAATCGAATTTAAAAATATATATATACATATATTAAGGGTTGAAATTTTTAAGAGTGCCTTGGCTCGAAAACTCTCGAAATAAAGGTATTGTTTTTTCAACAATTTGAAATAGTATTGAATTTTTAGAGCTCTGTAGGACAAACCGTTCGCTCCTTACGAGAACTTGAGTGTCGAACTTAGATAAATCAGAAACTGGAGTGTGAATCGCATAAGAGGCCTAATCTATGTTGAAATTTCAGCTAACCAAAATGAGTATAATATTCCAAAATATATACTATAATATACCAAAATGAGTATAATATACTCATACATCTGATTATCTGCTGTACTGATAGTATTATATCGTACTATATCTGATGTAGTATTCGTTTCTTCGAGTTGTATTCAGTTCTTTCGCAACCAGTAATCAAATTTCCATACGAAGGAACCTCAACTCCCTATTTCTTCGAATCGAGTGTGAAGCGTTTAGTTCTTCCGCATAAACTTGATTGTGAAGGTTTGAAGGCAGTATGTGTATTAGGTAGGTAGTATACCTATGGTTGGTAGATTAAAAAAAAAACAATAATGTAAAAATGGTGACAAAGGCAGATTTGCAGGCGAGTGATCTAATGATAAACTATAAAACTAATAAAATAATAAACCTTTGTAATATAATTTTCAGTAGTTTTATACAGTTTTCGAATGTTGTGGGTACTTTTGAATCACTCCATTGGATATATAGGAAGCGGATCACTCCATTGGATAATGATAATATATATAATCATGACAGTCTCACATGACAGACTCTCACTTTCCAAACCAACAAACATTCTTAATTCGCTCCTGATGAATCCAGGAATTTTACAGTTTACAGAGCGGTCATTGAAGATTACTGAATCCGAAATAGAAACTGAGCTCTCCCTGATCAGCTAGGTGATCTAAATTTGCATCTGGTGGCCCAAGAAGTTGAAAATGTATAGGGCGCGTATTTTGATATTCATCCGATGGACTGATACAAAAATACCTACTATAGTCGATAACTACAACCGACGAAACCGATGATGAAAACACATCCTCTGTTCCAATGGCTGGATCCTTGAACCTCTCTTGATTTCATTCTACAATGAATTTACCATCATGAACAGATACCACTAGCGACAAGACAACACCAACGGCAACAAGTTTTAATTCGTGCAAGAGGTCGAAAACATTTTTAGTTACATGTTTGTCAGTCAGTTAGAGTAAATCTCGTGTATAGGAGACGTGTATAGGCTTTCCTGTGAGAAGGAAGAACTTGAATCTTCCTGTGATTACAGCCCAACAGTTTTGTGACCCAACGTAGTCTCACACTTGCTTTTCATCATAAAATGAAAGAGTTGAAGGGACTTGAACAGGCGGGACAAGAGTGAGGGGTGGACCAATGTCACCGCGGACCCTCCAGTTGGTGGGCAGACGTCCGTACCCAATCCTCCTTCATTAGCTCAAAACAGTTCATTAGAACCGAAGATTTAATGGGCGAAGTCCCCGTTTGAGACATGGTCGCGGCTTCTTTCGACACCCATAAAATTTATTTTTTCCTCAAATTTATAGCGACGTATGAGAGTTTAATTATTCACGTCGATAGAATGGGTTTGGCATCAGGAATAGTCAAAAAAATGCAAGAGTATTGATGGTATGCGAATAATGGCAAGTAATTTCTGATATTCATGTCTGAAATGATCGGAAAAAAGGAGACATAGTCGATAAAACTGGTTAAAAAATTTACATCTCATTTACTCAGCGCTTTTTTGTGTGTGCATTTTTATGAGAAGTAAGACTCTAACAGGCAAACTTCGTGCAATCAAAACGTTTACACCAAATAAAATAATAGTCTACTTAGTAAATTTCGATCGTACTAGGTATTTGATGTACAAAATTTAATAATTTTATGTTTACTAACTTAAAACTTGGATGGATTCAATATCACAGTCCTTCATATAAATTATGCGATTTTGGTTAAATTATTATTTATTTTTCAATAATGAACCTCTGTAATTGAGCGAGAAAAAAAATAACCCTCTCAAAATTCCCTGTTTTCGGAATGTGAAAATCGAATAAAAAAAAATCCTTACGTACGCCGTCCACCATTCGCGCCACCTCAATTTTCATGCACCTATCGAAATCCAAGGAATTTGGTGTAATTAGTTTTTAAGGCGTGTATTTTGGGGTCATCCCTTTGGACGGGCAATAAAGTACTGTTCTCTTCAAGCCAGGAAGCGATAACATATTTCAAATTACGTATTATCACCTTTTCTTCGAAAATATTCTCCATCTCTAGCACTCTAACGCAGCTCCTGTTTTGCTTTTTCATCCAAGTTATTAAAAATAGATTGTGTTAAAATTTAAAAAAATAATGTTTCAAATTACATCCTCTCAGCAATTTAAACATTTTTGACCAATGGAATTTATGCTAGGAACAATACACACACTGACATTCACGCTTGTATTAGTTTACGAATTTAAATCAGGATGGTCTAAAACGAATGTTTCGTAGGTACGTGATTATTTTTTTTCTGTTCAGTGTTGCCCTGCTCCAAGTACATAAGGACGTCAAAGAGAGACGTCCTATTAAGGATCTTGAATCGGAACCATTTAAAACAAGATTCCTATAACTAAAAGGACATCCCATTCATGATAACCTCAGGCAGGATGTTTTGAGGTAACACCTATTGATGGTTAATATTGTTTTTGTAATAAAAAAAAACCGTTTTTTGTAATGTTTGTAATGTTGTAAAGTTTTTGTAATGTATGCAAGTTAATCGCAAAGAATAAAATAGTTTGACACGTTCAAGCAGTAGCCACCATAATAATGACGTGCATTTCTTAAATCATCTGTCCCTAAGCAATAGATAAACGGATAGTATAATAATCAATTTACTACATCAATTTTTCTCCAAATTGAATTTAGACAACTTTAAATAAATAAATTAAATTGAATTTACATTTTTTGAACAATTTAGGTATTTGTAATGTTTAGTTTGTTTATGTGTTTTCGGTTTCTTCTTATTTCACCTCCACCATTGTGGATGATAATATAGGATCTGTGAAACTCTTCATGTTTGCATTTAATAGTTCTTTTAGATCAGTGATTCAGACCTCATCATCCTTCTTCAGATCGGGAAGTTTTCTGGCTCATCTTTGGTTGTCATAGTTTTTCTTGTTGATATATCATGAAACATTTCCAAATTTTTCTAGTTCGATTGTGGGCAGATTTTGATGGGCTTTGTAGCATTGTAACTCTTACCTGATGCACTCGAGACATCAGCTAGGTAACAATCAAGTTTTACACCGTTCATACTGTTCTACTCGGAATACTCTGAATAATGTTCAAGGGAAGAGGAGAGAGCAATTATCCTTCTTAAATTGGTTCCCATTAGCCATAGAGAATATTACCAATGTTATAGAATTCGTGCATCTGGGTATGGTGCCTCTCATTTACTAATGCATATCTGCATAAAGTAATACTGCACAACATTTATAAGAATATTAAAAGTATAAGTAGAAGCCTTGTGAAAAGAACAGTCACGTTATTATAATTCAACATCACATAAAATAGTGATTAACAGTTTTTACCTATATCTACTATAAAATAATTATCAATGGCGTAAGGAACAGCACCAATTGAAAATCTAAAAATATTGCAAAACTATCAGACATAACATCAACATAAACCATAACATTAACATAAATCAAAACATTAACATAACATACTGCGGAACTATTCTTACGAGAAAGAATGCGTTTATTTGCTTGAATCATAAAGCAATAATTTCTAGGTGTCCGATTCAAAATGCTAAGGGTCACTAAAACACTTTTGTGATTCTTCAAAAAATGATTAGTCAAGTTCAACAGGTACCTATAGAATTTATTTATTACAATTTTTATTCTCTCCTTTATATAAATATATCGGAGCTTATGGAAGAAATCACAATCGAAAATAGTTTTACCAACAACTTTGATCATTTATGAGAAACAAACGCCTGAGTAACTTGCACGTAGGTATGTAGAAAATGTAGTGTTTTCTAGATAATACCTACATATTGGAAAAATATAGGAAGAATATTAGCTATCAACGCGTTTCCAAAATAATTTGACCAGGGTATTTATGACAAATTATCGAGTTTACTCTTATTAGAACTCTGAGAAGGCTTGGCAAATACCGTAAAAAACAGCTGCCATTTTTTGACGATGAGTAACACTCTTTATAGTTGCGTACGCTCGATAATGCCAACTGACTGCTATCTGGAAGACCGGATGTGTCGGTCGAAAGGAGATGAGAAGTTAACCCCAACCAGGGAAGGAAGAGCAGAGAGAAGTCCCTACCAGGTCGGAGCCCCATGATTCGCGCCTCAGGTAATTAAGCCTCCCCAAGTAAAGTGATATTCCTTGTTGCCCGGTCTCACTGCATATGAAACAGCCGCTGGCGCCACTCTCCGGGTCCATGTGCCGGGTCGCTCTTCACGATCGGATTCGGTAATTTTTATTTGGTCGTAAATTTATCATGGATGTGATTCCTCAACATTATCCTTACGTTATTCCAGCTCTTTTCATTTTTTTGTCGCCACTGTTCCTTGTATGTAGTAAAATCTAGTAGGTATAGTACGATATAACGTAACAAGCAAACCCACGAGTACTAAGGTAAATGTGACTACCTAGCTAAAATTTGATCGGAGATTAGGTCGCTTCTGCGTGTTTCCGATTTATCGTAAGTCCAACCCTCAAGTTCTCATAGGGAGCGAACGGTTTGTCATACAGAGCTCTGGGTGGTCTGGGTGATCTAAAAATGAAATTCTATTTTAAACTGGTGGAAAATATATTGATAGTTTTCGAACCAGGGCAATTTGAAAATTACAACCCATATTTTTCACCTCTCACAAGAGTGTGACCCTAACTAAAAGCTTCGCACAACTGGACCCTAACAGGAGCCCATATACCAAATTTCATCAAAATCGTTCTCGTCGAACGGCGGACGGACGGAAAATGTTTTGTTCGATTTCCGGATTCTACGTACCTTGAAATGTAAACCATCATTTTTGGGGGGTTACAGTATAGTTGAGTGGTATATTAAATAGGAAAATATAACAATTTACGTGTGGGAAGTCTCCAAGTTCGAATAAAAAAGCCCAATGCAAATGGTTCCCAAAAATAATGGCGATTAGAGGCCATGAGACTACAGTGCTCTCAATCGTATTATAGTTCCTGATAGTTGTACACTTCCCAATATACGAGATATGGCTCAAAACTTTCATAGCAAAATTACATTTTCTAATAAAATAATTTAAAAGTTATTTTTGACTCTTATTTTTCCTCATTTGACCTATCAAAACTCGAATTTATTATCTTAAACCTGATTTCTTAGGAACCTATCCCGCCCACGTAGGTACCTCTTGTTAGCTCCATCTTACAAAATTAACTTACTAATTACTTTATAGAAAGAATAAAACTTATATATTATGTTGGTAGTATACGATATAAAACTTGTTTAAGAGAAATTTAAAAAATTTGCTTCTCAGTCAAGTTTACTTTGACGAAATAAAGAGTAGTGGGTGCCTTCATTAAGAAATTTGATTACTGGTTGCTAAGGACGCAAAACGAAGTAACAACTAGAAGAAACGAATAACTGTGGCATTTTGGCCAATTACAATTTGAACGGAGATTAGGCCTCTTTCACGATACACAGTCCAACCCTTAAGTTTCATAGGGAGCGAAAGGTTGGTCACACAGAGCTCTGGGTGTTCGATTCTAAAAATTCTATACTATTTTTAATTCATGATAAAACAATAATAACCTTTACTTTTGAAAATTTTAGCCGTTATTCTACCACATTAGGAGTGACTTACATCAATCAAAAGCTTCGGGTATAACTAGACCCCTTATACCCACTTTCATTAAAATCGACCTATAGTAACTTAGAAAAGAGGCGCGTATCGTGGATCTTTCATCCGACTTCTGAATTAAACTTACCTTGACATGTAAACCAAGAAATATTGAGAGGGTGGGGTGAAATTGTTTTTCTTGGTCGATTCCAAAGGTACGTTAATAAAAACAATAAACCAAAATCACAACAATTAATCCCAACTTTGGTGTACGTTCCTGATGTTGACAACTTTCTTCGCTAGAGCTAAACTATAATTTCTTGCTTGAGAAAAACTGATTTTTTAAAACTTTATTTCGAGGAAAAGTATGTAGTTCTCTATTTTTAAAGTAGGTATGTGGGATGATGGGACAAAAATCTTCACAGAGGAAACCAGCTCATTCGCCATCTTATTGTGATCCCTCTTAAAAAACTAAATTCATTTCTTAACTTATATAATATTATTCAACGTTTCACTTATGTAATTTTTAATTTGTCAACTTCGGTAAACAATATACATCTATTTTTTGTTGTTATTTCGTTGTAATTTGGTCATTGATTTCGATTGACGTTGAGTTCTAATTTTCTACTTACAAAAGTGATACCGTGAGTATTGGTCATTAGGGTCAACCAGCCATTCCACTTTCAACGATCAATACCATCCGTACCTTTTCGTAGACCCGACGAACCTTCCACGAGTAGGTGATATTATTTAGAGTGAAAAACAATGTCTCTATCAGTTTGGGTAAAAATTGTGTCATCTTCTTGTAAAAACTTACATTTTACGATTTTCATAGAACAAAAATATAGTTTCATAACTAATTCTCATTTACTTACCTATTTAGATTTCAATGAAATATACCTACAAGCATTGTTTTAGATAAGTAGGCCCGTTTATAAAAGTAAAAAGTAAAGTAAAGTAAGCAACCATTTCAGGTTGAATTTTCGTCCGACTGCCATTCTTGGCGTCGCGGACGTCATCAGCTGTCTCCCTAAGGGGAGATCAGAATTTGTTCTGATTATTTCGCTCGTGGCTTCCCAAACATCACCGCCCTGGGTTGGAACGAGAGATTGCCGATCGTCTAATAGACAGAAAACTTTCTGCTAGCGACCAGATTCGAACTCGCATCCCCGCTAGACGGTTCTTATCCTATCACCGCAGTCGGGTACACTGTCCACTAGACCACCGACGCCCTATGTAGGCCCGTTTATATTTCGTACTTGAGTATTGAAGTCCCTGGATCTAAGATAAACTTGAATGTTCGCAGACACCAATTTTTCACGATCCAATGACTCATTTCGCTAAAACCTGAACATTTTCATGAGTATCAGGTAGTATTTTATGAGTACTATGAATTCCATTGCATTCAGCTGGAAAAAACTTCCTGATATTGTTGATAATGAAATGTATAGTTTTGAAGATACAAGAAACTTCTCCTCTTCTAGAAATAATGAATTAAATGCGAGGAAACTTTTATCCACTTTTTGTTTCTTCACCAATCCTTTGATTTTTTGTCTCGTTGATGGGTATCAAATTACCTAAATGTTACCAAAACCCAAATCCATCATTGAAGGTTGGAAAGTATATCTACAAGCTTACGGCAAAACTTAACAGACAGAAGTTGAGTGAAAAGACAGAGTTTGGTTGTGTTGGTAACTCTAATCCAACGAAAACCTTCAAATATCCATCTCTACTATTGGATTTTTACATTACCTCCTCCTTATCTAATATGATAATGGAACAATGTACCTACCTAGTTATAAAAGTTATCATTAAGTCTAGAAAGCATATAATCAAGAGCAGTTATCAATTTGAACGAAACAATACCTACTTAGTATCTTTATAGTTATCCACCAGAATAATGACCAAGTATCCGGCGATACTTCATGGGAAGGCATTCACAACTATGTCGCATGATTATATATCGTGTTGTCGTGATAGTTTGACGATCAGTGAGAATCTTAAATTACCTTTTGTTCACTTATCGGAACGATTACCACTTTCGAACTGCTTTTCGATATTCACGATTTCAGAAATACAGTTATAAATCAATTACTCGGTCATCAGATGTAGTTCCCTAAGTATTTCAGTTTTCCTCACTAACGAAGGTAGAAACCTTACTTTCGGTACAGTCAAAAACAATGTTTGCCATCCTAAACAAAGTTTCTGCGCACATGCTTGTCAAAGCTATCTAACCACACGAAATTACTATTACTACAATGTTTTTAGGACGTCCCACAGTAAGACTTGGGCGTCCTTATGCGATCGATCTGGGGTGAAGTTGGACAACACTCAATAGAAAAAAAAACCACACAGTAATCCGTTTTAGACCATTCTGAATCCAAATCCACGAAAAAAACCATAGGTGTATGTCTGTGTTTATGTGTGTGTGTATGTGTGTGTGTATGTGTGTGTGTAACAAAATCTTGTGTACTCTGCACAGGCCTTAGTTCTCAACCGATTTTCCTGGTTTATTTTTTGTTCGTTGCGGAAAACTATCTAGTTGTGCACTACGTCGCCGGAATTTCGAATTTTGCCTTTTAAGGGGAGGAAAGGGGGGGTTAATGCTCGAAAAACCTGCGTTTTTGGGCATAATCTTGTGTACTCTGCCCAGGCCTTAGTTCTCAAACGATTTTCGTGGTTCTTTTTTCGTTTGACGCGGAATACTATCTAGTTGTGCACTACGGCGCCGGAATTTTGGATTTTGCTTTTTAAGAGGGGAAAAGGGGGGGTTAATGCTTAAAAAACGTGCGTTTGCGTGCACAATCTTGTGAACTCTGCCCAGGCCTCAATTTCCAACCGATTTGCTTGTTTCTTTTTTTGTTTGACTCAAATAACTTCCGAGTTGTAAATGATTTTACCAGAGTACCAAAATTCGCAAGGGGAGGGGGTGAGTGGGGGGATAATATTCACAAAATATCCGATTTTTCAATATTACGGTTCCTTTACTGCTTACTAATTGTACCCAAACTTTGAAATTGAGGAAAAATTCTCATTATACCTCCGGATTTTCATGAATTATTCTCTGTAATGGAACTAACCATGGAACTAATAGTGGTGCCAACATGGTGCCAGGACATGGTGCCATGAAGCCATAAACCGCTTATTTCGTGTTTTTTTGTGTGTTTCACCTTGAATACGGATGTGAACTTTGACGGACTGCCTACCAAAACTAACAGATGAAAGTTCAATGTTACGACGTATTTCCGCTTTGGTGCCAGACTGGCACCATTGTTGGCGTTGGGGAGGTGGTGGTGGTGGGGGGGGGGGGGGGGGTGAACTCGAATTCGCATGTTGGGTATCGTAGATCATGGATTTTAAAATGCTCTCCAGATTCGAGGCTCCCATGCCGCTAGAAATGTTAAGGTGGATAATGGTGGGGGGGGGGGTCAGTATTTCTTGCCTAAAGTAATAAATAAATTACATCGAGTGAAACAGTTTATCACTTAACAACTG
Source organism: Apolygus lucorum (assembly GCA_009739505.2). Taxonomy (NCBI): domain Eukaryota; kingdom Metazoa; phylum Arthropoda; class Insecta; order Hemiptera; family Miridae; genus Apolygus; species Apolygus lucorum. Next base: position 18,918,331 of record CM019182.2, read on the forward strand.
GTTAAACTGATCTAATGCTTATCCAATGGGACGTCCCCTGGAATGCATGCATTACTAAACAATATGTTTTAATCGTTGAAAGTTTGAAGGTTTTATGTGTTAGCTATTAGATTGTGCTCAACCAATTTAATATACACACATATGAATCAACCATTATTTTTCCCGTTTTTTTTCAATTGCCCCAAATTTTATCGCAATTGAAAATTGGATTTCATCGGGGTAGATTTTTCAAATTTTCATATAAGGTGGGAGGGCTGTGGAAATTGACTGACAGACTCCCCCAACTGCGACCTGGAGAGATCTATTGTGGAATGCCACTAGGCTACATTAGGCTACTGAGATGGGTTTTTGGTATACTATTTTCAATAATGAACCTTTGGAATCGAAGAAATTTTTTTAACCCCCCTCAAAATTGTTGGTTTACGTTTCAAGGTGTGTAGAATCCAAAAATCGAATAAAAATGTGGCCGTCCGTACGCCGTACGCGGCACTTTCCCCACTTAGCATTGACCGATTTTGATGAAATTTGGTATGCAGGCTCCATTTGAGGTCTAGTTGTGCCCCGAAGATTTTGGTTGATGTGAATCACTTATAAGGGTTGAAAAATAAGGGTTGACATTTTGAAAACGCCCTAACACAAAAAATTGTGATACAAAGGTATTGTTTTTCCATCAATTTAAAATAGTATAGAAATTTTAGCATTTTGTGAGACCACGCGGAACACTATAGGACAAACAACATATTTTGAACATATTTTTTTATAGAACAAAATATTTTGCATTTATCATACCTCCTTCATATCAGATTTTCTGAAATACTAACGAAGAAAAAAACTTTTTGGTTTATTATTTTCAATAAAGTTTTACGTTTCAATGTGAGTTAAATCCGAAAATCGAATAACAAAATTTCCGTCCGTACACCGTACTGACTGAATCCGTGACTATGTGGATTACGTTGTAGACAGTCCCCTATGAACATCATTATCCCCGAACTGATAGTAGCCGCTGCGCATGCGCAAACTTGAATTTCCTTGTACCAGCCATAACTTCCACATTCGCTACCCGATTTCGATGACATTTTTAGGGATTACGCGGATTAGGTTGTAAATGGTCCCCATTGAAAATCAAGGCCTTAAAATTTACAGTAGCCTCTGCGCATGCGCAAACGTAAAATCCTCGTAACAGCCATAACACTTACATTTTCCATCCGAATTTGATGAAATTTTCTAGGATTGTCCAGAATAGCGTGTAGATGGTCCCCTATGAGGGTAGTGAAAGGTACTTAGAGATTGGTGTTTTGATATTAACAACTATGAATTGGATCATCTATATTTATATAGAGTATAATCTATATTTATTAACCTATAATCTACCGCGATTATAATCGCGTTATGGATACGAGGAAGCTATGTGCCACACCCACTTGACAGGCGTTTTTTAAATAGTATTGAATTTTTCAAAATTTTTGATACCACCTGGAGCTCTACAGGACAAACCGTTTTCTACCTACGAGTATTCAAGGGTTTTCCTTCGATCAAACAGAATCACGAGTTTGAATCACCAAAGAGGTCGAACCTCCGTTCAAATTTTATCTGACTAAAATGCGATTGCTGTTCATTTCTTCGATTTGTATTCAGTTTTGCTTTCTGAGCAACCAGTAATCAAATTTCCATATGAAGGTCTCTATTTTTCGGATCGAGTGTGGAGCGTTTAGTTCCTTCTAATGAACTTGATTGTGAAGGTGTGAAGGCAGTATTGTGTGGTAGGTACTACCTTCCAATGGTTGGTAGGTAAAAAGAAGTTGCACGATTCCAAAGGCTTATTATTGAAAATAATAAACCAAAATGTCAAAAAATTGTAAATATATACATACAAAATTTATAAATAGAGAGTAGAGGAGAGGAGAACATCAATGTGAACTCTTCACATCTTCAGAACATTCCCTGTACTTACAATGTTATGTTGGTAAAGTAAACTGAAAATCGAAAAAAACCAAAAGTTTTTAAATTAAAATATTACCTCCATAAATTTAGTTTATCTCTATATGTACTTTTACTACAACGGATTTTGGTTTAATATTTTCAATAATGAACCTTTGGAATCGACCAAGAAAAAAAAAAATGTTAACACCCCCTCAAAATTTGATGTTTTACGTTTCAAGGTACGTAGAATCCAAAAATCGAATAAAAATTTGGCCGTCCGTCCGCCGGACGCCGTACGCCGTACGCGGCACTTTTGCCACTTAGCATTGACCGATTTTGATGAAATTTGGTATGTAGGCTCCATTTGGGGTCTAGTTGTGCCCCGAAGCTTTTGGTTGATGTAGGTCACTCCTAAGGGTTCCAAAATCAATTTTGAAATTTTGAAAACGCCCTAACTCAAAAAATTTCGATATAAAGGTATTGTTTTTCCTTCAAATTAAGATTCTATAGAATTTTTAGAATTTTTTGAGACCACAGGAGCTCTGTAGGACAAACCGTTCGCTCCCTACGAAAATTTAAGGGTTTATATTGAAATATATATATATATAAATCCAAACACGAGTGTGAATCGCAAAAGAGGCCTAATCTCCGTTCAAATTAGAGCTGACCGAAATGCGATCTATAGTTGGTGATTTTGATTTTTTTTTTTTTTTTTTTCTCTTCATATTGGATGGTTGGTGATTTTGTAGACGAGTGATCTATATAAAAATAATAAACCGTTGTGTAATAATTTGCAGCGTTTTTTGTAAAACGTTATTTCAATACTAATATTTTCTTGACGTTCCTTGACTCGAGACGTCCGGTCATAAAAGTGGACTAGATAGTGCCATAAGTAGTTGAAGCACCATTTGCATGTTGATGTCCTTATCCGAAATTCCCCCGAAATCCGATCACTTTAGTCATATTTCCTGGGATCTGAATCGAATGATTTCCCATGGTGTAAATGTTAACTCAAAATTAGCAGGAGTTAATGAACTCCTAAGTGAAGTGGCGCCTGAAAAGTCATAAAAACTTGGATGCGATCCCAAAAAAAATATGGGAAGCTAGCAGTAATCGGGGTGGAGGAAGATGAGTGACACATATGTTCGAACGGCACTTGATATGGGAGGCACTCGGTTAAGGGTTAGACTCCTTGCTATGAGAGAGTTTCAAGTGGAAGGCGGTACGCTCTTTCTTTTCTTATGCTGGACCGACACGCGGCCATCCTCCACTACCGTACCTCCCTGTCTTTTCTTAAAAAAGAACCATCAGCGTCAATTTTGTGATCCAGTGCAGCATCACCCGTTAGAGACTTCATGTGAAGGATAGCAGGTGCAACTCGTAAACTGAATCTGTTGCCTTTGTTAATACATTTTTCGTTAAATATAATATAATACGAGTATAATATAAATTAATATAATCTGTGTAAAAGCATCTAGCCGCAATACTATTCAAATATTCGAGTATATGAATTAGTGATTGTTAGAGGTGAAGAAAGCAATCAAAACAGAGTGAAATTTAGCTAAAAGTATAACCAAGCTTTGGAATCTTTTCGCACTTGGATACAATTGATCTACAAGGAAATGTCAGTTATCCATAAACTCCAACGATATAAACTTTACAGCAATTTTTTCTCATTAGAATAATTCCCAAGCATTTCAAACCATATATATATTAATAGTAATAGTAGTAAAACCTTTTATTTAATATTATGATACTAAACAGTACAGTTTGCATGAAGAATTTAAATCTAGGTAATAAATAATCCTTTAAGGCATGACACACATGCCAGGCATGACAGGCATGCCTTACATGTAAGGCATGACATGTAAGCCGTCAGTCTGTGAGTCAAGTCAACACAAGAACTTGGCTTTTTTTCCATCATGAATATTTCATATTTATATCTTACTCCTTACATAGATGCAACGCAACTGATATAAGATGCATAGTTTAATAAGTTACATAGTTTAATAATAAGTTACATAGTTATAGTTTAATTTACAATTACGATAACAGAAATAAGATACACAGTTATTACTTTTGTTGAATACCATGCTCATTAAATACGTATTTAATAGTGGAAGTGATTCGGTTTAATCTCGGTTGTTTTTGGAGTGAATTAGTTTTAATTAAATTCCCTAACCATAATTTTTTGGTAGCCCCAAGCAGCTCCTATACATAAGTGACTAGAATTGTCCATTCGTCCCTTGTGTTGAGGATCCTGATTAGCTCGGACTGCGGCAATTCAGCTTGTACCAACCATCTCATCCCAGAAATTCCTATGGGAAAGAATATGAGCACCCGTCCATGGTGACTTAAAAAAGTGCCGCGTACGGAGGACAGTCATTATCGGAAAAAAGTGATACTCCCCCTTCTTTCCCTGTGGTCTTCATATTGATTACCTCCTACATGCCTATCATTTTTATCCCAAATATACACACTTTTACTATATACCCATATCATGATCTTGATAAATGTACCTGCGAAATCATCCAATACATAACACAAATGCACACACATGCACACACATGCTTGATACGGCAGGAGGTTGAATATATTATACCTAATCAAAAGGTACGTCGATGGTTCTCGCTTTACCTTTCTTAAATAGCGGCCGACTCTCAGGCTTGGTGAACCTGCTTGATAGTAGCAGGTGTCGGTCACAGTGCACTCGGATCGTCTGTCGTCTAGCGTCATGGAAGTATCGAGAGCTATTCTGTTGTTTCACGTTATCAAGTTCCTTCGGCAATTTTCTCAAAAGGTTTGAAAAGGAAAACTATTTCGAAAATATTTGGGGTCAAACATGTAAGATACTTAAAGCAAAAACGTTGAAACCACAAAGGAGAAAAGTAGACGATAAGTTCTAAATACTTAAAAACGCTGCAAATTATTACACAATTTTTTATTTTTCTATATAGATCACTCGTCTGTAAAGCCACCAACCATCCAACATGAAGAAAAACATCGATCGTATTTCGATCATCTATAATTTTAACGGAGATTAAGCCTCTTTAGCGATTCACACTCGTGTTTCTGATTTATCGTACGCCCAAACCTTAAATTCTTGTAGCGAGCGAACGGTTTGTCCTACAGAGCTCCGGGTGGTCTCAAAAAATTCTAAAAATTCTATAGAATCATAAATTGAAGTAAAAACAATACCTTTATATCAAAATTTTTTGAGTTAGGGCGTTTTCAAAATTTCAAAATTGATTTTGGAACCCTTAGACGTAACCTACATCAACCAAAATCTTCGGGGACAACTAGACCCCAAATGGAGCCTACATACCAAATTTCATCAAAATCGGTCAATGCTAAGTGGCAAAAGTGCCGCGTACGGCGGACGGCGTACGGAAGACGGCGGACGGACGGCCAAATTTTTATTCGATTTTTGGATTCTACGTACCTTGAAACGTAAACCATCAAATTTTGAGGGGGAGTTAAAAATTTTTTTTCTTGGTCGATTCCAAAGGTTCATTATTGAAAATAATAAACCAAAAGGTTCGGTAGAAAAAACGCTGCAAATCATTGCTCAAAGGTTTATTATTTTCTGTATAGATCACCCTTCTGTATAGATCACTGGTTCTTCATCAATAAAACCTACCACCATCTGTATTCTCCCTTGACCTTCCCTCTCAAATTTCAGCTTCCTGCGTTCAATAGGATTTAAAATGGCTTCGGAGCTCACTCAGCTGAACAGTGATCTGAGGAGTGAAGAAGATCTCCTCGAATGCTGAAGACGCCTGGAAGAGCACTTCCATTCAATAGGATTGAAAATGGCTTTGGAGCTCACTCAGGTGAACAGTGATCTGAGGAGTGAAGAAGATTTCCTCGAATGCTGGAGACGCCTGGAAGAGCACTTTCATTCAATAGGATTGAAAATGGCTTTGGAGCTCACTCAGCTGATTAGTGATCTGAGGAGTTAAGAAGATCTCCTCGAATGCTGGAGACGCCTGGAAGAGCACTTCCATTCAATAGGATTGAAAATGGCTTCGGAGCTCACTCAGCTGATCAGTGATCTGAAGAGTGAAGAAGCCTTTGAGCAATGATTTGCAGCGTTTTTTACCCACCAACATTTTTTTTACCTACCAACTTATTTTTACCTACCAGCTAGGTACTACCTAGCTAATAAAAGCTAGTTAATAAAATTCGGCACTCTTTTGCAAAAATGTCTACAACTTATAGAGGAAAGGAAATGATAAATAGAGACTTTGATATGATATATAACTTAATAGTGGATACAAAACTAAAGAAATTTAAGAAAGAAATAAAGCAATATGTAACAAATAAAACAGATGATTATTTTAATTTATAAACGAAGAAATATGTAAATGTTGTATAATTATTTAATAATTCTTAATAAAAATTGAAAGAAATAATGTACTAAATCTAGAGAGTAGGTAACATACAAGAGTAGGTAACCAAGAGCCATCCAACTCCACACTGGGCCACAGCTACGGCTATCCAGTGTGTTCCCAGCTATCGAAAAGAGATATAGTTTAATTAATAATAATATTGTAAGTTATACACATAAGTGTCTATAATATAGATAATTTGGATTTTTATTTTTATTCTTTAAAGTGTATGTATTTATTTAATGGAGATGCAAAATTGTATTTTTTAAGGGAATAAAGAATTATTTATTTTATTTATTTACCTACCACACCATACTGGCTTCACACCTTCACAATCAAGTTTATTAGAAAGAACTAAACGCTTCACACTCGATTGGAAAAATGGAAAGCTTCTGATGGAAATTTGATTACTGGTTACGCAGAAGGCAAAACTGTATATAAATGGAAGAAATGAACAGCGATCGCATTTTAGTCCGATAAAATTTGAATGGAGATTAGACCTCTTTTGCGATTCACACTCATGATTCTGTTTTATCGAAGGAAAAACTTCAAGTACTCGTAGGGACCGAACGGCTTGTCCTACAGAGCTCCGGGTGGTCTCAAAAATTTTTAAAAATTCAATACTATTTAAAATTGGTGAAAAAACGATACCTTTATTTCGAGAGTTTTCGAGCTAGGGCACTCTTGAAAATTTCAACCCTTAATTTTCACCCCTTAGAAGTGACCTACATCAACCAAAAGCTTCGCGGCACAACTAGACCCCAAATGGAGCCCATATACCAAATTTGAACCAAATCGGTCCAGTGTTGCTAAGAAAAGTGTCGCGTACGGCGGACGGCGTACGGCGGACGGACGGAAATGTTTTTATTCGATTTTCGTATTCTACGTACCTTGAAACGTAAAACATCAAATTTTGAGGGGGGGGTTAAAATTTTTTTTTCTTGCTCGATTCCAAAGGCTTATTATTGAAAATAATAAACCAAAATCATATTTTGGTGACTTCACCGTCAGGAGGCGGGCAAAAAAAGATGCAATGAAGTCATATCAAGTTGCAAACTCATCAAATTTTCAACTTCAGGGCCCGCTCTAAAGATTAGAAGAGAGAATTCCAAGGCAAAAAATAAAGCATTGTTTGCCAAAAAAAAAAAATACGTCCGTCCACCGTTTGCCGTTTCCCGTAAGGTTCACGTTTGAAGGAACCTAGAATCTGGAAATCGAATGAACATTTTTCCGTCCGTTCGCCGTACGCGGTACTTTTCTTAGTTACCATGGACCGATTTCGATGAAATTTGGTGTATGGGCTCCATTTGGGGTCTAGTTGTGCCCCGAAGCTTTCGGTTGAAAATCATGGGTTGAAATTTTCAAGAGTGCCCTAGCACGAAATAAAGGGATTTTTTTTTCACCGATTTTGAATAGTAGGTACCTATAAAATTTTTAGAGACCTTCCGGAGCTCTGTAAGACAATCCGTTCGCTCCCTATGAGAACTTAGGGGTCGGTCTTTTGGTAAAACATAAACACGAGAGTGAATCGCAAAAGCGGACTATTCTCCGTTCAAATTTTAGCTGACCTAAATGCGATCGTTGTTCGTTTCTTCGAGTGTACTCAGGTTTGCGTCTTTAGCAACCAGTAATTGAATTTCCTAATAATTAGGGCAACCTAAACTCCCTGTTTCTTTGAACTGAATGTGAAGCGTTTATTTCTTCCAAATAACTTGATTGTGAAGTAGGTATGTGGTAAGTAGATAGTATCTAGGGTTGGTAGATGTTCGGTGGCCTTGTTCTTTGCAGACGAGTGATCTATACAGACAAATAATAAACATTTGTGAAAAAATGTCCAGCGTTGTTTATTGTTTTTAGATATTCTGCTTCAATCTATCAATTTATACGTCAGTTTTAAATGGTTTACAAAAATTGTAATTTCTCTCTTTTAGTTACTTCAATCAACTAGCCTGTGTTGCATTCGTGATACATCTCCATTAAAAGAGAAAAAATTACATCTCCAGGACAACGAAATAGCAAAAAGTTGAAGGTGCACCAAATTACATGCAACGATTCAAGCCAGAATGAAAACCGCACATAAAATTGATTGAATGTCCACGTATTGGGTTTATGCTGTTAATATGAAACAAAGAATTATACAACATTCGTATGAAGAGATCCACAATGCAGAACGATATTGGCGAGAATGCAAGAGAGGAAGACAGACAACAGCCGGCTAGTGACCTACCAGGAGTAGAGCAATTTTTTGGGGACAATCCAGTAAAGGATTTCTTACATGTGTACTACTATAGGGTGGCCATAGACGTGGCAGTCTTGGTTGTAGGAACCATTTACCACTTGAAGAGTTCGAGTACAGAAACGGGCATGATTCCGGTGTACATGATCGTGCGCGGGGTACTTAGACTAACCTGTATACCGTTCAGTGTTGGGTTGAACTCTATGGTCTCTAATGGTTGGAAGAACAGGACTTTCATAGCCCTGGGAGCAGTGAGCAATCTCATAGGTCAGTTAAACATGCATGCAGCCTTGAAAAGTGTGGTTGAGTAAGCGTGTGCGATCCTCATTTTATGTTAACTCAATACAAAACAGTGTCAATATCTGGTAATCAACCTTCAAGATTCGGAGCAATAGTAACGATTTTAATTGCAAAACCCAGCGAGAGAAAAAGCCGTTCCACTCAAAATAACTGATTTCAAAAATGTCCCTCACTCGACTACTCGAATAAATATAAATTAGTCGGCGGAGGAGTTCCTCCAAGAAGGCAGGGGGATATTTTTGAAGGACATAGAGACCTTCCCAACATTCCACCTTCTTGATCTGGACTTTAAGATTTTACTTTCGGTAGTGAAATTTTGATTGGTCGTCAATCTATCAGTTCTGGCTAATATGACCATAGTTGACAGACATTGCTCATGTAAAATCACGCTCCTCGTGAAGAAGTATTTCCCCTTAAGAATTGAACTTGGGGACATGAAAGTACGAACATTCAGATTATTAGCTTCTAGGAAAAATACTGGGTGCATACCCCTAATATATTGCATTGATGGTTTCTACAGAACTAACCCTTTTTGGATGGTTGATCTACGGTACAATCGTAGTCTCAAAAATATGGCCAGGGTCGGACAAGGACGATTGCGACAAGCCTTGCTACCTGACAGCTTTCTCATCAATAGTTATAGACTGGATTTGGAAGTTGTTGATCACGTTTGCGGTACTTTTCCCTCTGTGCTGGTTTGCCACTGAACAGTGGACCACGGCCATGTTCGTTATGTACATCGGCGCCAAGAAGGGCAGGAAGACACCTCACGACAACCCTTCAGTTCAGCCAGCTTAACCTGAAGGAAAATTTATTTTGTATTATTTTGCTTATTGAAGTTTTCTCATTGATTTGTACCTATCATAACTATATGAAAGGTACCTAGTTCTTTGAACGATTCGAACTCGCGAAAACTTGAGACAGACCAAACTAAAGGAGACATAGGGAACCCAGAGATCAACAAAGTGTAGGCCCTGTCGTTATCTTCAAGATGAATCCTCGTGAGAACATTATTCGTGGAGTAATATTGAGGTTCTGATTGAGATTGTTCAATAACAGTGTCGCTTTCATTGTGCTACCTATAACATTTTAAATTATAATATACCAATTCTTTTTTTTTCACCAATGTTTTTATTACTTAGTTAAACGTTCTTTTCTAAATGTTCAGTTTACGAAGTTCGGTGTTCGATAAGGTCAAGAATGGATCATTTTTTGATGATCGGTAGTTCAGAAAGCATGCCAAACTCTTCCACATCCCCTATTATCACCCACTGTTCAGTTTCCCTGATGAGACACTCGAATTTCAACGCTCTACCAATCTGAGACGCCTTCTTGTCCAGTCAAATTGGCTGGTCAAGATAAGACCAGAAATTCTAGAATTTGACTGAGTCAATTCTAGAAAAGCTATTTTTGGGCATATTTTCGATCGATCGATTAAATATTCTATTTAACCTCTCAAACCTTGTACAGTATGAGAGTTTCGTAGTTAGTTTGACTGCTGCAGGTTTGCAGGGGCTCCCAGAAACATCTACGCTTGCACATACTACTGGTAGGTACCTGTCATCTTTATTTTAAACACATTCTTTGCCATCTCTTTTTATCACAGTTGCATGTTTAAAAAACCATATTAATCGGTAGTCAACGGCTCTCTGATCAAAATTTGACAACTATTAGTTTTTTTTATGTAAACCATAGTTCAATTGTTTTCTCTACTGAACGTATTGAACTACCTACCTTCTTCTAAATAATTGAGTCATTAGTTTTGTGAAATCGGAGGAGTCCATATTTCAATAATAGTTTAGACATTTAGGTTCAATCCTCTATGTCTAGGTCAACTATCCCATCCAAGTTTGTTTAGTTCGAATAAAGAGGAGCCCACATTTTCCTAATAATGCTAGTATTTCTATTTTTCTATATCCCATCGATCCTGCTTAGCCAATTAGAATCCAGAAAATTGTGTCATTTTTGTGTGCCTCGTCCAATCTCAATAGGTACAGGAACAATCCGATTGGATGAATCTGGACAGTCAAGATATAGGATATTATATTTTTTCCTTGATTGAGAATGAGCCAATAAGGACGAAAGACTGATTTTCTTTTCTGAGCCTATGGTAATCATCGTGCAGGATTTATTACCCCAAGCTGCCAGTTGAGTATGGCTATCAAGAGCTGATGTATGCCTTTTTTTTTTAAAACCATTCAATAAAACAGGGTAGTATATTCATTGTATTGTTATGGCAACAGGTTAGAAAAATGTATATTGCTCTCACAAATCAATATCTTTATTTGCGTACTTGGTGCACTTTATGTACCTATATGGTAAATTATTTAACCCGAATCTGACTAAGTACCTATACCCTATCATGGTAATATTTTGATCATATTTTATTATTCAACACAAGCATCATGTGTAAGCAAAGGTATTCTTCTCGAATCACCGATTTCCCACAAATTTTGCTTACATTTGGATAAAAGTTGGGAAAAGGCTCTAAGATTGTCGCTGTGTTCTAAAAACTCATCAGAGCAATCGAAATCAATGAGAACTTGTTAATTACCATCGAAAGAATATTAACGCCAATAAGACCTTCCATATCGTGGTAATATCTGTTCCGATCTGTTCTAGATCTTGTAGAATGTTTGAGAATTCCAACTAACGCTAATGTTATTCAACATGAAGAAGCTAGTATAACTGTCAAGCTTGATTCACTATCTCCCACATAAAAGGGACCCTCACTGCAATAACTATATTACACCAAAAGGAAATGAAAATAGAAAATAATAGAATGTGAATAAGAATATTAAAGCGTTGACGACATCATTTTCATCAGTATCCGTTCATGCGTTTATGTAAATTAATTCGGATAAGGTAGCTAATTTAATAACAGGTGGAGTGGCGAGTGATTGCCCGTTAAGTTCTAGACGATATTTTAAACTGTGTTGAAGACATTCACAGCAAAAGCAATCTGAAAGATACTTATAATTGATGCAATTAACATGAATGAAGAACTGTTGTACGTAAGAAAAAGTGTCCCAAGTCTGACATGTCCTAAGTCTTAAGAGGACGCATACAACGAGCAGCCGTTCCTGCACCCTTCCTGACAGGTGGTTTGACAAATGGAGTGTCCTGTCGAATGGACACTCTCACCAGACTCGGCGCTCTCATTTTTCAAACATCGTCTGTCCTTCAAGCTCGTCGTTCCGCTAATTACAATAAAAAAAAGTAAAAACCTGCTAACGAGGAAGGCTGGATCTGGAGCGGATATCATTGTACCATGAGTAATACGTTGTATGTCAATGCAGTATGGCACAACTTGATGAGGGTAGCGTTAGTATTGATACCTTGAGGGGGGAAGGCAGAAAGACAGTTGGTACGAGGGGCAGTTGCAAGAAGTGACCTGGGGGACAGTTGGAAAACACTGTGACCCGTTTGCAAGTTCCATAAAGACAAAGAAGGTCCCTCGAAACTGAACTCATTCATTCCCACAGCAATACGATTTCCTTGTAGGACCTGTCACGCGGTTTTGAACGTGACGTTTTCGGTATCCAGAAACCAACTTTATTAGGTACACATTGAAGGTTCAACAGCAATACCACGACACGCAATGTTTTCCAAAAATGGTTTTTTAGATTAACACTAGCTATAAAATGTAAGTTTTCCTTTGCGTTTCGAACAACAAAAACAGATTTTGAATATTGTGCCAATGTGTTAACATTTCTGTAACGCCTTACACCGAAGATATCCAATGAAATTCTACGTCTTACTGAGTTTTTCTAACTGTTTTGTTTTTTGAACCCACGGGAAACCACTGTTCTCGAGTTCTTGGTCAACATTATTATAATCCAATCAACCCGATGAAGAATCATTGAAATGGAGGTGGAAGGCGGCAAAATGAATTAGAATTCGGGGGAGACGGAGAAAAAGAAGAACCGGTCCAAGATTTAGGTAGGTTGGTATTATTGGCGCCAGGCGGCTCCAGCTAGGTAAATCTTTCGAGAGACATTCCTGGACTCTTCCGGTCGTATAGTTTACCTCAGTTCACATTTTTACCCAGTTAGTGTTATTTCCGACGAAGAGAGTTGTGAGTCACTGAGTATCAGAGCGGGATTTTTAAAGTGAAGTAGAAAAATAGCGTAAGAATAAAACTAGTTACTTATGGAGTACAAAAAGTTACTTATAACTTTGGTAGTTTTACTAGAATGGGACACGATAATAATAACCTAAGTATATTAGGATCACTCATTTTTGTCATCCTCTTTGTATGAATGTTTTGATATCAGTACAAAGGCAGGAGGAAATGTAAACTTCCCCTTTGATTCTATGTAGTTCAATCCATCTAATAGAAAAAGGTGTTTACTCGTACCCGACGGAGACGCCTGGGACTTCACGTGACAACTCCACGAAAGAAGTCCAGTGATTTATTCGACAAGAACTTCTACTCTCATTAATCGGACCAATACCTCGTTTATCAATCTCTAATCCAGCAGAGAGCCACTACCACTAAGAATTGTCGTCTGCCCCCAGAAGCACTGAACCAGTAAATCATCTTAATGGGGGATCGACTCCTGGATTACTCTTCGCTCGCTCGCAGGTCACCATTAGTCTTCCTTAAACATAAATAAGTGCTCATAACATTTGGGTGACTGGAGACAAACCAGTTGCTATCAATCCCGTTTCATTCTCGAAAAAATTTTCCGGATATAAATGAACTTTCTCACGTAGCCCTTTACCTTTCCAGGAGTTTTACTATTGCATTGCAAAAATTTTTACCGAAATCGATAGAGCGGTTCAATTGTGAATAATAAATAGACAAACACAATCGACACTGATAAGAAGGATGTGGTCTCTCTCGGTACAAACATGTCACTCAGTTGTACTTGGTATAATCTCAATGAATATTATTATCATATTGTTCAAAAAAAAGTTTACAAGAACGAACGTTGATGAAAACTGTGATAATATATATACATTAACTTCAACAATTAAGAACATAGCAAAATACTTGTGGACAAGTAATTATATTCTTCTTATGAACTACCTAGTTAAAAAGTTATTTAAAAGAAGTTGGTAGTCATATTAGCATCAGTTAATGAGCGAATTTTCATTGAAATAACTTTTTAACTGATTTTCGACGATAATATTTCTAGCGCTCTGCTTTCAACATAAGTAGCCAGTTACCCGTGCGTTGTTCCAATCTAGCTGAGCTCCTAAATCGGGCCACTCTTACTGCTTTACATAGAAAACGTATAAAGGAAACATTTCCTCACTGATAGCCAATTCAGTCTTGTCCTGCACCCCTTCAGTCTTTTCTCGGAGCCTGAAACCAAGTTGTAAGATGGATAAGGCTGCCGAGTGCTAAAAGTGCTGATGATGACGTTTGAATTTACAAATTCCATCGATTGTAATGGTGAATAATAATTTTCTAATTATAGGTTGGAATTTATCCAGCAAGTAAATAAAACTGTGAATAAAACTGTCCTCCAAAATCAAGTTTTTCATTCAAATTTTGCGTTTTAGAGCTTTTTGGACAAATTTTATTCCGAAGTTTGTCTATCTGAGATCAATGTAACCCGGGCATAACTACTCGACATCAACGTTCGATTTTAATAAGAGCTTCTAAGACAGTCTCCTATGAATTTCGTTAATGTTGAACAAATAGCAGCATCTAAGACACATGTCTAGAGAGCCTTGGGATTCAATAACTTAATCCATACAAACTTTTGTTCGTGTGGTAGGTCTGCAAGGTGCTAATTTGATACTAAGAGGGTTAGATAGTTAAGATCTAGTAGGTATGGTTGAAGCCTCTCAAAAGGAGACATTAGGAATAACACAATTTGTCATCAGGTAGGAGATGACCTCCTTCTAATTGGGGCTAGACAGCTATCTCTTCTAGTAATTTCCCCTCTTGGTTACAATAAGAAGCTCCGAAAAAACGTTCCGAGTTCTTATATGGGACGGGAGAGCGGTTTCCCCCAACAAAAAAGGTGCTCACGGGGGATCTGAGGCGCCGATAGGCCCAATACTATTTACTGGGTCCCTTTTCAATCCACTTAGATTCCACCATAATGTAATGGAGGTAATACTTCCGTTGATCTAATAAGAACAACACACAAATATTGAAAACATTCAAGCACAAATATTGAAAATATTTTTACAATCTCCCTTTCTTGGAAGTTATTTTCTGGGTATGATAGAGCGATAATCTGCAATCTGTCCGAAAATCTGGAAGTGATAGATCTTTTCGAAGACTCCTACAAGGTGAAAAAATCTATGTACGCTATGGAAATCCTGAACCTATGGCACATCGTATGTTATGGGTTTATGACCGTTGTATGTTATGATGTTAGGCAAAATCGATTACACTCGGACAAAGATTAAAGATATTGAGTTTCGCTTGTCAAATGTAGAAGATCTTCTGGAGAGAAGGATGAGAATGGAGATAAGGATCCGTACTATCCACAGCAGTTCTAGAGCAGTTGTTCATTCGAACATGAACAACACATACTTCAATTCTCAACATTCAAAGTGAAAAATATGATTAAATCATATCAAACAAATTTTGTTATGTTGAGCTAATACCCTAATCAACAACATTAATACCAAGTCAATATCATCCTAACGTCAATTTTTAAGTCTACAAAAAGTTTTTGAGTCTAGAAACATTTTTTTTAACGAAAGAGAACAAATTTACATAAGTGGTAGGTACTTAACGAAGTACTAAGTGGTAGGTTACGTCGAAATCTGGATGGAAGAAGTGGTTCGTTTTTAGCTTCTTTGTTTTAATACTTACTTCTTGTAACTCAATAACTCTACAATGACACATTTCCAAACCGATTTTTCCTCCAAGAACTCTGCGCCTCAAGTTATTAGTCCCTGTCTGAAATCTGAACTTTGAAAAACGTGTTAGTCTAAACCCACAGTATCGACTCTAAACAAATCGTCGTTTTTTCGTTACAGACTTTTTTTCCCCCCGTAGCCACTTTTTCGTTGATTTACCTTCTTAGATTCCATCCAAAAAAATATTCTCCAACTTTCTTCCAGTTAGAATTTAGAGAACACGACCGAATTTCAAAGTGGAGACCGACGCTTCTGTCCCACCCTCACCAATTCTGTTCGTTGATCTCTTGTTACCTCTACAGTGTTCAGAGGATCCTGTAGGTGTTAACATGATTGTTTCGTGTTGCCAACCGATTCTCTCCTTATACCGCGACGTCTATATACGTCCAAGGGTCGACCGTGTCAATTAGGCCTAACTGGCAATATATCTCCTGGTCCCTCCGTCCCGACCTCTAACAACCCAACTATTTCGGGTTTAGCACGTGCTCACCTTCCAATGACATGTTCTTCCTCCGATCATATTTTAGGTTCAAACGAGGGGTTTGCGGTAACGACACAGCAATCATGACCAGTCAAAACATGTGGTTGCAATCACCTGATTTAGACGAATTAGTTCTCTGATTAGGACGCCACATCTAAAACTGTGCTGGTCGCTGCTGCTCAGTGAGCTCACGCCCTGCAGCACTGAGGCTCGAGCAGAAAAGAGTTAATCCCCTCATTTCACTTTTGCCAACTCTTTCATAATTTTTACTCCAAGACATTTTTTTAGCAAATACTACCTTCATGAAATTTCTATGGAAACGCAGTTGCATTTTCATGTCAGTATACCCACAACGTATTACATGGTCATAATCATAAAACCAGTAGGCGTGAGAATGAATCGGGATGAGCAGTAATCACTTTTTTTCATGTGCCGTTTCCAGATAGAGCGTTAGCAATCATCCCTAGTATTATCTAATGTTTGCTCAACAGAATAACGACACAACTGTATTTTTTTCAAGATTCCGTGAACTGTAAACTCCTACACCTTCAATGGACTTATTCTTACATGGACATCATTCAATGTCTCCCCAAAAGTACTTTCAGCGTGCACAAAGAATATTGGTTGATGAAGTCACTTCAGAGAATCCTCCAGTCCTCCTATTCCTCTCGATGACATTTTTCGAAGTTGTTAAGGGCCTATACACTCACCATCGCCAGCTCCAGGATGTGTTTTTGAGGATTTCTATTTTTAACTATGACAATTTTCTGGCGATTAACCATGCGGATAGTTTTCGATATTATTCATAATAAAATTACCTTTTTTGTATTATTCTATAGTAATAATAAATTCCCTGATATGACAAAACTTCAAGATCAAGTTGATTCTACATTTAAAAAAAATAATAGTTAAGAAATCTTTCCCTGAGTGACTGAATCATTTTTTTTCAATTTTGTGGACCTCTATTGAAAGGATTCTCGACCAACGGATTCACCCCACAAATTCGAAAAAATCCGACAACAACATGATTGAAAATACATCGTAAGGAGATAATTTTTTAAAAAATTATTCCAAGTAAGCAACTTTCGAAGTATTGGCGAAGTATTTTTCAAAAAACCACTATAGTTTAATCCACACGTTTTTTTTTTTGAACAATGCAATTTTTTAACGTCTCATTTTTAGGACTTCCCACAGTAAGACTTGGGCGTACTTATGCGATCGATCCGGGGTAAAGTTGGGCAACACTCAACAAAAAATAATAATCACACAGTAATCCGTTTTAGACCATTCTGAATCCAAATCCGCGAAAAAAACCATAGGTGTATGTCTGTATGTGTGTGTGTGTGCGACAAAATCTTGCGTCGTCTCGAAATCCGAACTCCGAACTCGAATCCGCAAGTTGGGTATCGTAGATCATGGATTTTAAAATGCTCGGACGCCCCCTGGAATGCATGCATTACTAAACAATCTGTTCAATAGTGAAAAACACTACTAATGCAGGACATAAAACACTTACATACCACTTTTGCTCGATGTTTCTCTTTATTCAGTGACTTAGGATTAATAAAGGAGCCTGAAGACACCATCGTCCCCTGGGCTATTGCCAGAGAGGAGGGGGTGGGGATTTTATAAAATATAGTCAAAAATGAACTTATAATAATGAGTAGGTACTAACTGTTAGTTACAATTTGAAAACGTATTTAGTACCTGTATAATATTCAGGTTAAATTATATTATAATTTAATGAGGTCTTCAACAAGAGTACTTGCTACCATAGGATCAACACTCTAAGTAGAATAATAAGTAAGTAGATTAGTCTCTATCTACTTCAAGTAGATTAGTCTCCATCTACTTTAAGTAGATTAGTCTCTATCTACTTCAAAAAGATTAGTCTCTATCTACTTCAAGTAGATTAGTCTCCATCTACTTTAAGTAGATTAGTCTCTATCAATTCTAGGTAGTTCAGTCTATATATACACACTGTCAAGTAGTATTCATACATTTTAACAGTAAGCTCATTTTATTTAGTAATTTGACTTCTTTAAAGAGAAAGTTACTTCTTGCCACCTCTGATAATAATGGGTACCTACCTACTATTGCCATCAGATGTTGTCCACCCTCCTCTTCGATGAAAGTTTGTCTTATTGACAGTCACCAAATGATATTTCCAAGACATTAAGGACGTAAAACCAAATAGTACACTTTACGTAACTAATTGACCACGATTAGGTAATTAAGGAACAGTGTTCATAAGTATATATTATATACTACTTGATTGAAGAAGATTGTATTAAGTAATTAGGATTAACACTGGAATTAAATATGGTTTAGTAATGCATGAACTCCATGAGCTCCTTTCATTTTGGATAAAGAATAGTTCTTTCAATATCAACTATCTACTACTTGACGATAAAACTTTTTTTTAACCTTTCAACTGCATAAAATAGTTCACCCGATGTAATTTAGTTAGTAAGTTGAGGATGTACTAGATCATTTTTAGCATTATGAGAACCAGAAACTTGAAATTTTTATATCGGAGAAGTGTTCCCTCATGCCATTCTGGCACCATAGCGGTATCAAGTCAGTAACTTTTGTCTGTTGGTTTTCGTAGTTGGTCTGTAGAAGATTAAATGAAGATTAAATGTCCTGGAACCATGATGACCCCACTGATTTGATCCACGGTAGCACAACGGATAGTTCATGAAAATCCAGAGGAACCATAGGAACCGAAATAATGAAAAATCGTGTATTTTAGGCTATTAATTATCCTCCCACTCACCCTCTTCACATTGTTAATTTCTGTACTCTGATGTATTAATATTCAACTTTGGCGTTGTCTTAGTCGAACAGAAAAAGTAGCACGAAAATTGGTTGAGAATTTAGTTGGACAAGGCAGCACGCTGAGATATCGTCACAATGCGCCTTATTTTCAGTGAATAACCCCTCCCCCCCTCCCTTTCCTCACCCGTAAACTCCGATATATGAAATTTGAGGATGTAGTGCACCACTCGATATATTTTCGAATCGAACAGAAAAACACTACAAATTATTACACAATGGTTTATTATTTTTCTACATAGATCACTCGTCTGCAAAGAACACGGCTTTGCCATTGTTACCACCAACCAACATGAAGAAAAACATCGATAGCATTTCGGTCAGCTAAAATTTGAAAGGAGTAGGCCTATTTGCGATTCACACTCGTGTTTCTGATTTCTGATGAAGTCCGACCCTTAAGTTCTCGTAGGGAGCGAACGGTTTGTCCAACAGGGCTCCGCGTGGTATCTAAAAATTCAACACTACCTTAAATTAATGAAAAAACAATGCCTTTATGTCAAAATTTTTTGAGTTAGGTCGAGAGGGGGGAGGGGGGTTGAAAAAATTTTCTTGGTCGATTCCAAAGATTCATTATTGAAGATAATGAACCAATAGCCACGCACATCTTTTATAAACTAAGTCCTGGAGTGAGTACACACGGTTTTGTCACATACGTACAGATATGTATACGAACATTCATACTCACATAGAGACATACCTATATATCTACCTATAGTTTTTAGCGAATTGGAATCCATAATGGTCCACCACACGTGGTTGTTCTTTTCAACATTGAGTGTTGTCCTCGTTCACCCCATATTCACTCAAGTACGACCGAGTCATACTGTGACATCCTAAAAGATAGAAAAAGATGTTCCTGATAGAAATTATGTGGTGACTGATTAACAGTTATTCTGAGAACAATTTACTGTAACGACTCGTGATTCCAATTAGGGTGTACTATCAGGTTTGCGCAGTTACTCCTACAGCAATAACTCATTAAATAACTCTGGAAAAATAAAAATGCATCCGGGTTATTAAAAAGCCTGAGATAATTGCTCGATTCTTAGTACTCATCAAGAATGAGTTTTCAAAAGCGGGCAGAAAAACGTAAAATAAAAAATTAAAGACATCAAACGCGATGCTAAGGAACTCAAATTTTGGGCGGGCGATGGCCAGCTGACAACTGCTGGAATGGAACAATTCAAAATTTTCCATTACAGTGTTTAGCACTAATTAGGTATAATGAGTAAGTAAAGTAAAGTAAATTTCGCTTGAAGTTGAGTTGAACAATCAACTCAACTCTTTGTTGCCTGGAAACGTCGCATGTAGGAAGTTTTTATAGCTCTTGTTTTTCGTTCACCGTTATCATCAAACGTTAGTTGGGACGATCTCTCATTTGATTATTTGAAATTAGTAATAATGTGTATTATATACTCCAATGAGAAATCGACCTGACTAATATTTTACTAATCCGTAAGAATATATGCTTCCAACGGTGAACACAACTCATTTTGGCCAACAATGACGATCCGTAGTTTTGCCGAACCCACGGTTTCTGACTACCAAGCTGCACGCGATACACGGACCCACCTATGATTTCATTTGGCTAGGCACTGCTCGATCTCCTCCCGCATGCGTAGTAGGTATGTCTCTTCAGTAGTGAGTGGCAACAAGCTACTAAATATACCTAATTATCTAGATAAAAAGAAATGCAACTCACCGTTCGCAGGCTCACCCTAACTTCAACAATCTTTGCTAACGTTTGGATATCTATAAATAAATCTATAATCGATCTGTCAAAATTTTTCGTTCTAAAAGTCCAAAAATAAAACAATGGAGTCCTTGTCCACCTTCATTCCCTCTACAATGTTCAATAAAGTGTTTTTTCTCTCTCTCTCCATGAAAAATAGAAATGTCTGTAAAGTGGATGTGGCTCATAGCTTCCTCTTACACATAACCCGATTATATGGAGGATCCGATGCATAGAAGTTAATCTCGAAATATCAATCTCTAAGTATCTTGCACTACCCTCATAGGGGACTCAACTCGTCAAACCTCACAATTTCTGAATATTCTTGGAAAATGTAGAATTATGGCTGTTGCAAGGAATTCACGTTTTCACATGCGCAGTTGATACTGTCAATCTGAGGCAATGATTTTTTACAATTCTACAAAATTTCATCAAATTCGGATGAACAATGTAGGTGTTATAGCTGTAACAAGTAACTAGGATTTTACGTTTGCGTATGAGCAGTGGCTACTGTCAATTTGAGGGCCCTGATTTTCATAGGGAATCATCTCCACTCCAACTTGCATAATTCCTGAAAGTTTCATCGAAATCAGATGGAAAATGTAGAAGTTATGGCTGTAACAAGGAAATACACGTTTGCGCATGCGCAGTGGCTGCTATCAGTCTGGGGGCAATGATCATCATAGAGGAAAATTTCATTGAAATCGGATAAGAAATGTAAAAGTTATGTCTGCGGCAAGGATTTCATGACAGACACGGAACCAAAATTGTTCAGGTGAAACGTAAAACGCGAGTGAAAATTTTGATTGTGGAGAACATTTTTTTTTCCAACCTTGCAAAGTGAAAACAAAGCTTCCGCTACCTTAGGAGACTCGGACCAAAACGTCTGCCAAGTGAGTATGAGGCACATAGCTTCCTCGAATCCATAACCCGATTGTATAGATGATCCGATGCAGAGTGGGTAATCTCAAAACATCAATCACTCAAGTACCTTGCATTACCCTCATAAGAGACCATCTACATGCCAACCCCCACAATCCCTGAAAATTTGTATCCAGTTTGGAAAATGTAGAAGTTACAAGGTTTTTACAGTAACTACTATCCATCCGATGGCGATGATTTTCATAGGAGATCATCTTCACGCCAACCCACACAATCCCTCAAAATTCCATTGAAATCGGATGTAAAATATAGGAGTAATGACTGTTATAATGTATTTACTTTTGCACATGCGCAGCGGCTACTATCAGTTCGGAGAAAATTATTTTCATAGAAGGCATCTGCTAGAAGGGTCGGAAGAAGTCGAGGGACCTTTACAGAAAAATAGTAAACCATTGTGTAATGATTTCAGCGATTTTTTTTTTTTTTTTCGTTTTTTTTCTAGTTATCATGGTTTGATTCAGATGAAACTTGGGCTTCGATTGGGGATTGTTCTCAAAGATTTTGGTAAAGTTGAAATAAACCTAATCGTTTACCTTGCCCTGCAATAAAGTTATCAATTAGAGTTTTAGGTTTTTTTTTGCAGAAGAGTGATCCATTGAGAAAAATAACAGACCGTGGCGTGAAGTAGCCACCATTTTTATTTAAAATAAGTTATACAGTTTATGTACATCCACGAATGATTTGTAAAATTAAATCGAATAGGTACCTGTTTAATTTTTTAGTCCTGACAGAGTTACATGATATATTTATCCTAGGGCTTGAGATATCAATTTTCTATTACTACTTTCTTGTATATTCATATTTTACGTCCCTCCAGCGTGATCGCCGACTCAAAAGTTACTTTACTCCGATCGTGAGAAATTCATCAAATTAAAAGCTCGATTTTGATCAAATTTTAATGGAAAATTTGAAGCTGGTCCCTAAAAATGAGCACAGTGAATCCATCATTATAAGATCAGTAGAAACCTAGGAAAAAGTGAAAGCGCATCAACATAATCCCTTATGGCTTCAAAATCATATTCTGTATGTTTACAACATGATTGTGAAAGTCAAATTTCGTGATGAGGAGTTCATCACTTTCCTTACTGCTCTGTAATTCGCATTTTTACATTAGCTGACCCTAAATTGAAGGAAGCTGTACTGCCCATCCAACTTTGCAGATGATGTTCCACAGTTGGATTCGGTCAAGAGTTACCGATTTGAATTAAGTTAGTTTATTTTTACAGACTTCAAAAACCCGATGAAGCAGGGATCTCAATTCAATGCGTATCTAAATAATCCAAATTTTTGTTCGGCTGAAGTACCTCGAGAAAAACTTTGTTAGAAAACACAATTCAGGAAAATATTTTTACAACCATCATTCCTCGAATAAATTGCTTGTTATGTTAGCCTGAATAGGAATTTTGAATAGCATTGGGGCGGATGTTTTGCTGTGACGTCCCAATAAAGGTGATATTCAGAGTGTCTCCAGTTGACTATATTGTTCACTACAACGTTTTCGTTATTCTCTAAATCGTTAAACCGAGCAATCATGGTTTTTATGGTCCCCTCTTTTCAGAACATTACTGTGTTTTGATCGATTTTTTAATTGTTTCATTTCAGGTGATGATCAAGGAGAGATGAGATAGCGTTCAATAAACGTAGTTTTTCACCAGTAGGATGTTCCACGGTACGTCTAACGCGATGGCTTCTACCAGTTACATGGACACGCCGAATCACAGTGAGTAGGATCATTCGAAGGATTATGTGTTGTAGATAGGTACAGTTTCCCATTATGTCAATTTTTTTATTCCAATTAACTTCTACAGTTTCCTAATTTTCCTGATTTTTAGTTTTTTTTTCTTTCAACAGAAGCGGTTGATAGTTTTTCTCCATAACTGTTTATCGTAAATTTATTTTAACGTGCTTGTTATGCAATTTCCGCGCATTCTCGCTCACGTAGAACAACATCGTCGTTAAATCATGGCTTTCAATATTACAATAGATTTATTATGCTAAACTACTGTTTAACAGTTTTATATATATCTTATGTTAGATCATGCAACAGGACAATACTATGATAAATTTACTAGTATCTTAAAAAAAATTTTCAATGTCAATACTAAGCAAAATAGGCTAATATCAAGTATAATGTATTTGGCTTTGCCGACTATAAGATGTAAAGTCAGCAGCAATACATTGATTTCTAACTGAAATTTAGTTTGTAGGTTTAATTTCATCAAGAAACTGTTCTTAAATGTCCATAACAAATACATAATGTATGAATTTTTCTCAATATTTTTATACAATTTCTCCAGTACGCTCACTCCGGTATAAATATTTTCAGAACGTGCAATTTTTGCTACTTGTTATTGCCAGCAATAAATGAATTATTGCTTATACACCTTTCTGCTGATATATTATGTTTGTAATGCCATTTCGACACTGTTTACACACATCATAGGGTTATTCGGTTAGGGATATAGGGTTATTCATGGTACGCTTATTCGGGGATAGCCGTTCTCCTACTCTGATTGTTTTCGCCGACGGCACAACGCGTATCGCTTACATTAATTTTTCTAATTTGCCGATAGTATCTACCTACTTGTGCCGGGGATAAGCGGCATCTTAATATGATAAAACTCAAAATAAATGTCATTCCATTTAATATCCGTATTTCTTAACATCGCATTGGCATTATTGTAGTTCTTGTTAAGGTTATCAAAATTTTAAGCCGTACATGATTTTTTTTTTTACAAAATTTGTAAATTTCTAGTTATTTAATAACTGTTGATACATAATATTTCTGTCTAGTTGTATCTCGTGTTCAAATCACTGCCAAGATTTTTCATATTATAGACTGGTTTGCTCATGATTGAAGTTCTACAGAAAGTACTTCATTGCCGTACTTTGGGGAAGTGAGTGGATGGAGTATAAACACCTGCAAACTTAATTAATTTTCAAACTCTCGTTAACAGTGATGGAATAATCATAACTTCTTGTCCAGACAGAACGATTTATGTTACCTTCATGACAATAAACCTTTACTAATATGAAATCAAATTATATGTTTTTTTTCCAGAAACAATGTAAATAACCAATGAAAATAACTTTATGCTGCCTTGTAAATAACCTATTTCAGCCTTTATGCAAAATGTCAACTGGAATATTTTGCTATTTTTGGAACATAGTGCGCATTTCATGAATATGAGCAACTTTTAAATGGCTGGAGTGATTTCGGTAAAAATGTTTCATCTTGCTCATTACCCTCTTGAATTACAAATTTCGATATCAGAATCGATGTTTACTACTGCGTTCCCTTGGAAACAATTTGTTTGTCAGTTTGTATTTGGGAGCCAATCAGAGTCAACAGACAAACTGATCGTCCCTTACATCGGGATTTGGATACCACAGCTGAAAATAAGTAGAAATACTGTGCAAAAGTACGTAGTTGTGCTCTGAAACAGTATTGTTCTATGGTATCTAGACAATTGCGCTAGTTAATTATAATAATGCGGTTCCTGTTGTGTTCTACCTCTAGAAAACAGTTAATAGGTACTTACACCTGATTCGAGATTCGACAGAACGATTGCTTTTGCCACTCCCAGTCTTATTCCAGACACTGGCTCTGTAAGTACTTACTTTCTTACAAGATCATTTCCCTTACCCTCAAGGTTCAAATCCGAAGATCCAATAGTTTATATTATAATAAATTGATTCTCACCCCCTTTCGCCTATTTATAATTAGAAGCCTCATCGATATATCCATATATCCATCTATCATTCTCTCATTAAATTTGCATCTATTATTCACCATTTCTTCGTCCTTGAGTTGGTATCGATCAATGAGTACCTATTCACTGTCAATAGGTTACGGTCAATTCGGTTTGGGTGTTTTGCAATTCTGTGTTTTTATCTATTTATTTTCTCGGTTGCATTAATGATTGGCTTATGAATTGAACCTTTACAGCCAACGCTTCGATCAAGTCGGTTAAGTTGTAGCCAAATTACTCTTGCGGGGCTGCGGATTCAATGTCACCACAAAGTTAACACATTACCTAATTTTCCCCTCCCGCTACCATTTTCTTCCAATTCGCGTATTTTTTGGCGCTAAAATCGGGTAAAAGAACTCTTTAAACGATGTCGGACAACATACTGGGTCACTTTATTCCGTTCCCGTTATTAACATTTCGCAAAACGCATTTCACGTCTTCCGGAACTTCAATTACTGGTGTCATTGTAATAAGTGTAACTCGACTTGTTTGCTTTGAACACTGTAACAAAACCGTTTTTCGCGATCCGAACAGTTTTTGGTAATCCAAACTGTTTTGACTATGATAAGAGGCATTTTTGTTGTTCTTAGCGAAGACAAGGGAATGATGGATAATAGATAGAAATCAAATGAGGAAAGAATATATAGTTCAATCACCCTATATTCAATGATGCTTCTATTTATATTTGAGGAGAAAGGGGAAAAGTATCTATAGATATTACCTATTGGATCTTTGGATTATAATCACGACGGTAAAGGAAGTAATCTTGTAAGAAAGTGTGTACTTACAGAACTGGTGTCTGGAATACGACTGGAGTCGCGATTTAATAGAACGGAAGTAATCGTTCTAACGAATCACGAGTCAGGTGTCAGATGAGCTCTAATGCAGCACATTACCTACCATATTTAATGGAGAATTGTGTTTTCCTCATTAAATTTAACCACTGCGTTGAGAGGGGAATAAGTAATACCTTTCCTGAACCGATTAACTCCAGTCAGCATATCCATAATTCACAAAATTCGGTAATTACATGTTGCATACTAGAGAGAGGGGGATAGGGTACATGAGAACTATACTATTCCACGAGAAGCCAATCTCGCGAAACCACAACCCAGTGTACCGCAATCGCTGCTGCATGTGAACAGGGCTTCAGATTTACCTGAAACTCACTAGATTGAAAGAATAATTACGGAAAACTAATATTCCTTTATTCTCTCCAGACATGTATGGTAGTTCATCCGGTCCAGTTTACGTACCACCGAGAGCAACCACTGGGTGGCAGGACCCGTACCAGAGCCACCACCATCACCATCACCAACAACACCAACTTAGTACACCACCAAGCAACTCATTTTCCTGGGGCACCACCATGATGTGGCGGTCTTACGATCATTATCGACCCCATTACGGTAAGATCACTTTTCAAAGTAATTTAATTATTGTTATTTTACGGCTACGATTTATGGTGGTGTATAGCGATTATTTACAAAAAAATCAAAAAGAAGAAACACTACTTCAAGAAAAAATCTCAATCAATAAAGAAAAAATATGTCATTAACCATAGTGAAAAGATACCAAAGGGATCATCGAAAATTAGCGATCCACGGTGACGTTAGGGAAGTGCGGGTGCCCTTTAGCTGGGACCGCACTTCTCAGTATATGACCAAGTCAGACTTTCAGGCTTTGTAAATCGTGAAAGTCGAAGCATTAGTAGATAGAAAAATCATAAGAACAAATTCTGGTTTTCCCTCTGAAGCACTGCTTATTGACGTCAGTGACGCCGTATGCCTCCGAAAAATTACCACAATTTTCCGAAACACCGTGAAAGTTTTATTTGTGAAAAGACTCATGTTCTACAAGGAAAAGGAAGTTTAGTTGGTACAATTGAAAAAAAGTGTATGAAGGTAATTGATCACGGGAAGAATAGAGTAGATAACTCTATATTTAAATTTGGAAAATTTTGAGATTATTCTGTAACCATAACAACATTCCAAAAAACTGACCCCTAATCCTCTAAAATGATCCATGAATAGAATGACAATTTTTCTTCGAATGCCTTCCAAGGGGATCTATTGTCTGAGTGAATATGGATGCTAGCCTCTTTCAATCCAAAAATCACGACTGAGAAATTCTAGTCGGCCTTGTGTGTAAACCAGTTCTACATCCAAGACGTGAGTCGCTCATTTTGCTACCCTTTTCTTCTTTTTATTGTCGCATTCTTTTTGTTTTACCATCCGATTCCCTTCGAAAAGTCACTTGGTATTTTCACATGGAATAAGAAAATTGCAACAAATACGTTATTGTTTCCTCTCTTGAGTATTTTTCTGCTCCTTCTCAGATCGTGCAATACGTTCTGTACGCATAACAGTGTACAGTATTACTGAGTCAAATTTATCAAATTGATTCATTTTATCAAACAAGCCTCTTTACCCTCAACCTTTTACCATTTCCCATGGTAAACTTCAGATTACTATTTAAAACACGCTATAAATGAACTTCTTATAAACATTTGTAGCAAATAATTAGTTTTATCCTCTCATTCTACTTCGTGTAATTTGAAAAATGTCATAATAGATCCAAATCTTTATTGAAGCTATCAAACCCTGCTTGAAAATCTAAGGCTTCGGTGAGCTCCCAAGTTTAACGTAGTTCTCTCACTTGAAGCTGACGGGTCAACTCAGTTTTACGACTTATGACTTTTCTCTCACGGGTTCCCAACAGTAAGACCAGTAGCAACCCCTCCGCCACCCCTGAGAGCTGAACAGATGCCCATACGATTCACGATAAGATACGATACGAAAACTCTAATAGGTTTCGAATGCTCTCAAGATCCGCCAGGCCTCCTCTATTTATAGAACATCTTGAGCTTCATCGGAAGTTTGATAGGAAACTGTTCGGAATGACGTGATTAAGGCTTTCCTTTCAGTCGTGGCGCCCCATGTTACTCTTCCAACGATACTCTATAGTACGAAGGAGGGGATTTTTAGAACGTCCCTCAGTTAGACAATATGTCGTAGGCAATTGATCTTAGGTAGAGCAGATGGAAGATAATCACGCACAAACCCTGAATCCAAATCCGCAAGAAATTTCATAGTGGTCCGTGGGTGTATGTGTGGATGAGTGTGTGTGACAAAACCTTGGGTTCTCTGACAGGGCCTTCTCTTTCAAAAGAGGTGATGGTTCTGTTCTTATTTTACTATGCGGGAATATATCCAGTTGTAAGTACTCTAATTATTTTACTAATACTTGCCTACTAAAGTTTACCAATTGAACCCAAGCTTTGAAATTCACGGAATCTAATCAATAAGGTAGGTGGGAGGAAGTTTAGGTACGGAGAAAGTTCCCGTATAAGGCTTACTAAAAAAAAAAAAAATCGAATACTCCCATGGTACTTTTCCAGTACTGGGGTATTTTCAGGGATCGTTGGTAACCAAGATTCTAACGAACGAACAAAACAATTAATAAATAAAACGGGAAGGTTCTGACAATAATTGTATTGTACTGCATTTGTTCTGTACAACAAATTATTTATTGATGTCGCATTGCTTATCATTTTAAATAATGGAATACATTTGAACCTGCGGAAACTTCCCCCACCTACCCAATACCTGCCTCAATATAATTTATTATGCTACTGTCAGGATAATGAGTTTTTTAACGATAACTTTGGTAATCAAATGGTTTCTTTCCGAACTCTCACATGAGAAAAACCAAGAGTTTGCAATTTAGTTTACAAGAAGTTTACTCATTTATTCCGAAGAGGGTGTTCGAAAAATTCCATCACAGAAATGTTGGATATCTGAAGACTATATGAGTTTTAGACTATTTTTTTTTTTTGGAAATTTCTCTCGTGTTTTTTTCATTATTTTCTATTCAACGGATCTTTTTAAATTAAGAACGGGAATTTAAGCTAGTGCATATTTACCAATTTGATTTTTCCATAATCCCTTTATAGATGTTTGTAGGTGCAGACAGGTCATTAACAAAAAGAAGCATTCTAAATGATCAGTTAAAATTTGACCAAATTTATACAGTAGACGGAACTCATTTGAGTATTTGTTGCATTGTAATATTATTATTGTAAGATAAAACATACGTACCTACTTTGTCGTAGAAAGCGGAATGGAAATGGGTGAAGGCAGAGAATGTGTCAACTGTGGCGCCATCAGCACCCCGCTGTGGAGGCGAGACGGGACAGGACACTACCTCTGCAACGCCTGTGGCCTCTACCATAAAATGAATGGAATGAACCGACCATTAGTGAAACCTGTCAAGAGGCTGGTGACTCCCCACACGGTAAATTGCTCTAAAAACTTTTTTGTTCGTTCACAAACAATATTACAAACTGTTTTGCGTTCCAGAAGAAATTAAATGGGGATAACTTCTTTCTACTTGTTTTTAAAACATGAATGAATCACCTAATGCCAGTTAACTGAGAATAAAATTTAGAAGAATAGTTTGGTTTTAAAACAAATTGATCCTCCAGGGTTGGTCCTTTCGATCAAGGGAACAATTTTTTTTCTTTTCTTCTATGAAAATGGAAATGAAGATATTTGAAAACTCGCTCATTTACTGGTATTGCATGAATGGAACTTTTTGAACCAAAACCTTTCTGATATTTTCATAATTTTAATAGGTATTTGGAATGCTATGAATGCTCAGAATGAATTCACTGATTGGAGAGAAACTCTGTTGTTACCTTGAACGGCTCCCAGTTCTTTTGACGATGATAGCCACATTCATTATTGACTTAACAGTTAATAGAAACTATTTTTGCACCAGGATGTCTCAGCTCGAAGTTTCTATTACACCTGCCTCCTCATTGGCTGAACAGATTGTGTACCAAAGTAAAATATTGTAAAAATAACAAGAAACATGGGTGAATAAAATGTATAGCTAGGTAAGAAGTAAGGAAATGAATTGCCAGAATGGATTGCGAGTGAATTTTTGTGCATTAAGATAATTAGTGCGAGAACCTAAAAGTTTTTAGATCTAAAAATTTTAATTTAGTTAGGGCTTAATAAGGGCAGAACTAAATTACAATATAAAGTACATTACATTAAATTATTAGTATACTAGCCAAGGATAAAAACCATATATAAATAGTAGTGGTACAACATTGAAGCCCTGTTGAAGGTGAAATTTATATTTATAGTCCGAAAAGTTCAGCTTGCCGTCCAAACGAACACTGGAGCACTGGTTCTTGAACACTAGTTCAGATTGCAATGGTCCACAATCGGACTGTTCTGTAATTTTTACTAAAATCTCCAAATCAGCAACATAAAATAATACAAATTTAATTTGTCGAACAGACTTAGAATTGTTTATGAACATCAGGAGGAACATTATGAAAATCAAAGATGCTGGGTTAGTAATTTCATACTGCTGTTTCCTTATTACTTCACCTAGGTATTCATCCATTATCTTTATAATTTAGACTGCAACGCGTCGATTGGGGTTATGCTGTACAAACTGCGGTACCGGAACAACAACCCTTTGGAGGCGGAACAACGATGGTGAGCCTGTCTGTAACGCATGTGGACTCTATTTCAAACTCCATGGCGTCAACCGACCATTGGCGATGAGAAAAGATGGTATACAAACCCGAAAGAGAAAACCCAAGAAATCATCACAAGAATCAGGGGCATCTTCGAGTCAACCTCCTTCCCAACAAGGTTAGTTTCAAAATCCACCCAACAACATTACAAGCACAGTTATTTTCTATAATGTAGAGTATACTTTCAAGCACAATAATTCAGAGGACAAAACTCTGCTAGCATTCATTAGAACAAGAACGTTGATCTCACTATCTTTTGAAATCATGGTACCAATCACTGGACAACGGACAATCAGCATAGTAGCATTTTAAAAGATTTGGTTATAGTTTTGACGATTGTCAATGTTCATCCACAGTAGAGTTCCCTACAATGAAATTCCTTTGAACTTCGTACCATCTCAGATTATATTTTTGTGCTCTTGTGATTTCCACACCAGGAACTCTGAAATGTTACGTACATTTATGAGTCGTAACTGTACCTACTCATAGTAAACAAGTTCGGATATGAGAATTTAAGTTATTCGTTTCAGGTGACCCCTCCAAAATGATCAGCTCACCAGGTGATCGTGGATACCTCAGCCATGCATCTCTTCTTCTTGCAAATTCTGGCATCAAGAGCGAGCCTGCACCCAACCAATACCAGGAGCATTTGGCGGACTCATATTCTCATTACAACCCAGCCCACTACAATCTTCAACACACCGACTACTTAGGAAACAAATTGATGGCTTCTTCGTAACATTAATTACGTTCCTAATTGCACCCACAAAACATATATTTAAGAGGATTTGTTCAAGGATGGAACAAATTGGAAAATCGTTGGTGTGCCTAATCCGAGATTGAGTCTTCCCAATCTTGGAAGGACTGACCTATAAAGGGGACGTTAGTGGAAATGGTATACGAAAGAGTATGAATCAATCACTTGATTAATCCATCAATCGACGAAAATTTATTTATCGTTTATATCCGTAAACATCGATAAACCATGATTCAATTTTCTAATGTTCGTTCTTCGACGTTCTTCTTTCATGTTGATTTTTAAAACATGTTGCTAGGTGAGGGCTAAGACCTTACTTAGGTATCTTGTGTTATAAATAATTTTCATGTTGACTTTACCAATCGATCCAAGTGGAAGAATGTCAGAATTTCTCACCCCAGTGGTTCCAACGACTTGAAGACTTGGTGGTTTGAACTCACAACACACGAAAGGTTAGGAATGCTTTATGGTATTTAAACTGTCCACTTCGCTGGACATGTTCTATATTCTGCTTGGCTTCTAGCTCATTAAGAAGTAAATCCCATCTGCAAACTCTCTATGTCGTCAAGATATTGATAGCAGACGTTCAACGAGATCCCAAAGAGGCGGAATAAAATTAGTATGGATAAAATATAAAGGTACTTACCTACTAGACAAAACTTGTGTCTCTTTTTGGCTCTCTCGCCTAGATAAAATGAACACCTCTCCTGTTAATTAATAATCACAGCTTCATGTAGGCCATGATATTTGATCAGGAGTAAGTAAAATCATTAGCAACAAACCTATCTACAACAAACAAAAATATCTACTAAATCAATCTTCAGAACAATCTTGAATCATAAATTAATTACGTATTTGTTCAAAATATGAATATATTCCAATGAATCTATGGCTAATCGATCAATTTTATTTTCATAACTTCAGTAAGGTAATAATATTTATTCCCGAACATCTATAGAATAGGAGACAAGAATATGATTTTAGAATGGCATGTATGCTAATTTGTGAAAAATAAAAAATTTCAAAACCTGGTTCAAACTCCAATTTATCTGGTATTATTGCGATGTCGCAAACTAGATCATAGAGTTGATGAATTAGGAATACTGAGAAACCTGCAACAAATAGGTGCGCCGTGTGTAAATTTGTAAATACACGATTTTTGACAATTATTGTGAAATAACTTTGTAGGTATTGTAAAGGTAACCAATTTTGGTTTTTTACGTACCAAGACTGATCTCTATTCATCATACCGCTTTTCCTGTATATATATGTTAAGACAGTGTTCCTCTTTATTTGTTGTTGCCTGTTAGTGTTTTTGAAGGGTCGAATAGTCATTAAAGTACTACACGATGCTAGATGAAAGTAAGTGGCTATAATTTAAATGTGAATAATATCAGCAAATTGTAATCCACGTTTCGCCAATGTTTTTAAAAATGGGATAAGAAATTCCTCGTGGGTACTATGGTTTAGACTAAGTATATGATATTGCAAACAGAGTCTTCAATTACGAATAATGAGATAATTATGTGTATATTGATTCGACTCGTTGATTTTTACATTAACTATCTATCAAAATAATGTGCAATAGATTCCTAGGTACACTCCTTACGGTGTGGGTAGTTCTTTCTCGTCCTTCAATCGTGGGATATTATTGTTTTTTATTTCCTAATATTCCTCCATTAGTTTTTTTATTATATATGTATTTCATAAATTTTACATACATAATTTATAATTATCAAGAAAAATTCGAGAAAGAAAAAAATCGGAGTCAAGCCATTGGAAGACGAGACACACCACCTACTCACACTTGTTCTTTAGGACAAACTAGTCATGTCGATTGAATCGATAAATTATATCTTCTTCTAATCGTACCTACTGTTCTCAGCTTCTTGAGATTTTATGATTTCGTGGGAGAAAAATTGATTTCTATCAAAAATCGCGAGTGGTTGAAATAAGGTAGTTGTAATATATTAAACAACAACGCATTTTTTATTGTAATTTCGTTCGATTATAGTCGAAAACCTTACTTAGTATGTAAGTAGCCAAATAAAGTTTGTACAGTTGTAGTAATATTCGTAAAAAGTAAGTGTAGGTACCTACGCATGTTTTATGATCGGTTGACTTTTCACATTAGTTAAATTATTTATTAATTTTAATATTTCTTGTAATCTTAAAATGTAATATATACTCCGAATAAATTCTTCACTGTGAACTGAATGAACAAAATGCTTTATTTCGAAGGAATTTAAATCTCGGAATGCTACTACCGGGAAGTACATCCAACCCACAGTACAGTTGGACAGCGCTAATTACGAGGATTCAAAGAAACGATCCTTAGGACGAATGGCGTTTCATTATGATGAGTATTTTCTTATTTTAAGGGTTTCAATCAATTGTGTTTCCGGGTTAGTCTGTCTATACGAGTCAAAAGACTTTTCGATCGGTTGGACCTTGTGGGCTTGCAGTTACGTGAACTCCTTGAAAACACGATTTTTCAGTTCCTGATTGTTCAAACTCCCTAAAATTTGGAAGAAATTAGAAAGTAGACGATTAAAAATATCTTATCAGGAAACGCACAGATATATTCGAATAGTTACGACGAAATTCGAGATCTCAAAGTTCTGATTTCACACATTGTATATTGAGGTATAGATATTGATATCTTATCTACGTGTAAGATATACTTATTTTTTGTTTATTTATGCAGATATACTTAAATTTCAACCCTTATTTTTCAACCCTTAGAAGTAACCTACATCAACCAAAAGCTTCGGGGCACAACTAGACCTCAGATGGAGCCCAAATACCAAATTTTATCAAAATCGGTCGATACTAACTGAGGAAAGTGCCGAGTAAGGTGTACGGACGGCCAAATTCTTATTCTATTTTTGGATTGTACGTACGTTGAAACGTAAACAACAAATTTCGAGAGGGGGTAAAAAAATTTTTTTCTTGTTCGATTCCAAAGGTTCATTATTGAAAATAATAAACCAAAAAACGGTGCAAATTTCTTCACAATGGTCGGGTGGCCATTGTGATGGTAGACGGGTGTCTGGATAGAACAAGGCTTATCCATTATACCGCCAACTAGCTATCCGAGAGATGTGAATTTTGTTCTTGATTGCTCAGGAAACACAACTGTGTGACGTAAAACTCTATTCGAGCTAGGGCATTTTGAAAATTACTACCCCTTTTTTCCACCACTTAGAAGTGATACCAACCAAATGCTTCGGAGCATATATAGACCCCAAATGGAGCCCATATATGGGCATTTTGTATATATACAAAATGTCATCAAAATCGGTCGATGGTAATTAAGGAAAGTCCCGCGTACGGCGTACGGACAGAAAATTTTTCATTTGATTTTCGATTCTACGTAAACTTGAAACGTAACCATCAAATTTTGTGTGTGGAGGGGAGGGATTTTTTTTCTTGCTCGATTCCATTATTGAAAATAATAAACTAACATTCAACCCCTTCAAAATTTTATGGTTTATATTTCAAGGTATGTGGAATCCAAAAATCGAATAAAAAATTGTCTGATCGAAAGTTATGACGTGAGTACCAATGCGGCACTTACCCAGATTCCTTTGACCGATTTCGATTAAATCTGGTATATGGCTTCCATTCGGGGTCTGGTAGTGCCCCCAAGGATTTGGATATTATCAGAAAATTCTAAGGGGGTTAAAGTGGGGGGAAAAGAGAGAGGAAACATTATCAAAACGCCTTTACTCAAAAACTTTGGATCCACAGGGGAAAAAATTGGAATTTTTTTCTTCATTATTTAGAAATTTTGAAGAATGTTTATAGCCGAAAGACACCACTCAGAGGTGTGTAAGTTCAACCGTTTGTTAATGAGGATAATTTGTCTATTACCTAATTCCACGAATTTAAGATAGTGTTCAAATTTTACAAACGAATGAAACTACCCAGTCGATCAGCTATCAATAAATGGGCAACTATTGTGAAATTCATCAGCTTACAACACCCACGTTTTAGAATCCTTTTGAGACAACCCAAAAGGGCGTTACCTTCGGGACCCCCTTTGAGGTCCTTCAGAGCGTCGGAAAAAACCATGTTCTTCTCAGATGTCTTTACAAGGCAATAATAAACCGTTATGTAATCATTTTCAGTAATAATTTTTAGTGTTTTTGAGAGAACTATCGCTCCTGGATATCGTAGATACCTAACTGATAGATGAAGAAAATTATTATTTTTAATAATGATGGTGAGAAACCAGCAGCTTGTAAGCGAAGTACAATGGAGTGTTGATTAATATTTTATTTAAATTGAATACTTTATATAACGTCAAGGACACGATTAGGATCAAGTATGAGATCATTTATAATAAGGGTTAGACCACTTTTCCAGCCCTAATGTTATTGACATTTCCCTTCCGCACCACACCTAACTTCTCACTCAAACTCAACTGAAACATCGAAAGGCACGGTTTGACAGTGGTGACTAATGCTTTCAGGATCTATCAACAATAAAAGGCTACGTCTAGGGGTTGAAAAAGCACCTCAAAGTGAGGCAAAAGTGTCCAAACCCGTATTGAATTTTTAATGAGCTGAGCTGACGATAAGAGCTACGACCGTTGATCGGTGATCACAAAAACGGTAATAGCACCTGTCAATCAAACTCGGCCCACCTAGCATTTTTCATGTGATACTTAGTTTTCAAGATGAAAGCAAACGGCAAAAGTGTCAGTTGCTTGTAGGCTCTAGGCCATGAAGCAGTATAGAAATTAGTGTATAGACTCCTTGCAGCTGACTTAAGCCGTCAATGGGTAAGCTTCTAATAACAAAGTTTACAGCAATATACCTTGATACAACAGATTCAACATCATTTCAGAGATAGAAATCCAGGTTTTTGCGAATAATTTGGAAAATTCTAGGTAAGCAGATTGTAAAAAAATATCTTTACTGTATGACTGCTAAAAACTATTTCATGATTTGTCAACGTCAAGGACAAGAAAGTCTTGAATTTGTGTAGGTGGTGAACAAAGGTATTCCAGTATCTCCAGTATCTTCCAGTATCCAAAAAATTCCAGTATCTTCCAGTATCCAAAAACTTCTAGTATCTTCCGGGATTTTCGGAGTTTTGTTTTTTTTATGCAAGAAATGATATAACGGTTTACAATTGGCGAAAAATAAAATAATTAGTTATTTTATTACCATGCTAAAAATAAAACGTTGCATTACATCCAAGGATTCTTTACCTAAATTCCACCTCGTACTCCTTGGAACTAGAGTTAGAGGAAAAAATTTAATGGGATCGTTCTTTAATTTTTTGGGTAGAATTTGGAAATAACTTATATTTATACAATTTATCCGTTTTTCAAAGATGAGGACTTCCATTTTTATTGCGAATTTGGATTTTGCGTGAAATTACATGAAATAACGGCCCATAGATTGATTATATGACTGCAAAAAAGTGCGTATCGCGTGCGCTATTTAGATTAGTGCACCGAATATTGCTTGCCTGAACCCGTACCCACGTCAAGTGCAGTGTTTCAAATATGTAAACCGAACTGGATAAAATCATCGCATGTGACGAACTGATATGTAACACATGCGGAAAGGTCGAAGATCTAGAACACACATTAATGGTGTTAGACGTACAACACAAGATAACGCCAGTTTTGTTTAACGGACTCACAAGTACCCATTACTAGGCCATTTCATTT
Organism: Apolygus lucorum; assembly: GCA_009739505.2. Taxonomy (NCBI): domain Eukaryota; kingdom Metazoa; phylum Arthropoda; class Insecta; order Hemiptera; family Miridae; genus Apolygus; species Apolygus lucorum. Next base: position 18,955,760 of record CM019182.2, read on the forward strand.
TGACACCATTCCATAAAATACTATTATCAAGTTCATGACAGAATCTGAAATCAAAATTGAACACAGAAACAACATATTCGAGGAAACGGAACGGAAGACAGAAGACAATTACTTAATAAAAATAATTTTATGGTAAGTAGAGTATTAGTGCTTTATCGGTGCCTACTAATAAAAATGAAAACTACAGTAAAAAATGTTCTAAAGGTTGAAAAAACCAAACATAATGCGCGAAAATTAACCCAAAGGTAGGCCAAGAAGAATTTTGCTATGTTGAATCGAGTAGTGAGGTAGATTTTTCATTTGTATCGAAATTATTCTAATTATATACCACTAATGAAATTGATTAAGGACCATAATTGAAGAATTTCGGTTCAAAAGACAAACTCATCTCTAAAAGTGAATCAGCCTTTTAAAAACTGCTGAAGAGCACCAAGTATGAATTCGGAGAAGCATAATAGTAGGTATCTACACTAATAATTAGTGTAGATATACAAATTATTGGTATTGTGCATCTACACTAATAATTAGTGTAGAATACCAATTATTGGTATTGTGTATCCGAGACACACGTTTCGCGCACCCCAAAAAGGTGGTGACAAGCAATATTATTTCATCAAATTAAATGATAAAGGGATTTTGAAGTGTTTTCGCATTTATGATTAAAATATGAGTAGGTAGGTACCTGTAACATTCTAATTTTCAGGGCGTAACGCGAAAGAGTTTGTGGCTTGCTTGGTGTGCGGCGATCGCTCGTACGGGCGTCACTACGGCGTTTTCGCTTGCGACGGGTGTTCTTGCTTCTTCAAGAGGACCGTCAGAAGAAACTTGAGTTACACGTGCACTAGTACCGTTCTCATTTCCATTATATTATTTTGACACACACAGGATGATACAGGGTGTTTCATAAGTATCGTACCACCCTTTCTATTTACGTTATTTGTGAGAAAATCAAAAAAACTTGTCAAATGCAAATGCGCGTAGTGTGCACAAACTCAGTTTTTCTCAAATGGAACCCCCCATTTTTTTACTGCAGATTCGGATTCTACGTCAAATTTTATGATCATTTTACACCGACAACTATTGAGATGAAGGTTGACCTGAAGTGTGGCACATTACTTAGCACTGTTTTTCTACGCTGAATCGCGAGTGATATGCCTTCCTTGATTTGGTTTCATTTTACCTCATTCACAACAAAAACATTCACTTTTTGAGAGGTAAATCATCGATTTTCCATGGAATCTTTTCCGAGTATCGTTTCCTACACGAATTATTTCTCCTCTGACACAATTTTATAAATTTTACATTTCTTTACACTTCATTGGGATTGATTCATTGCCCTCCATAAGAAAATCGATGATTTCCATCTCAAAAAGTGACTTTTCCTGCTGTAAATGCGGTAAAATGAACTCAAATGAAGAAAGGGATATCGCCACACGATTTAGCGTTGAAAAACAGTGCTAAGTGATCATTTGAAAAAAACAAAGTTGGTGCACACTGCGCGACGCACGAAAATAATATGTTCGAATTCTTTGCAAAATAATAAGGGGAGGTTACTTCGACAAGTTTTTCAATTTTCACACAAATAACGGAAATAGAAAGGGTGGTCCGTTATTTAAGAAACACCCTGTATACACCGTTTTATAGCACTGAAATTGCACTTGGATACTGCGATAAGTTGAACTGTATAATAATAACGAAGAGCTTGCGGCAATATCAACAATATATTTCTCGTAACCGAAATCTAATCGCCTTCGGTTAGTTGAAGGACTGTGTTTCCGTCAAAGCATAACAAAACGCTTTATACAATATTCAGGGACTGTGCGGGTTCACATGTAGATGGTCCCTTATGAGGGTAGTGCAAGGAACATAGATATTGGTGTTTTGGAATCAGCTACTTTGCATCGGATCATCCATACGATCGGGTTATGGGTTCGCGGAAACCATGTGCGACACCCATTTGGCAATCGTTGTTGTTTTTTCACAAAACCTAGAAACCAGCGAATTTAGCTCTCTAACCAAAATGCCCATAGCAAAAACGTCGTTTGAAACTAAATTTCCAGTCCAATGAGACCAACCAGAGCTCCACTCCATTAAGTCGGAAAAACCCTGAAAGTTGGAACACCAGACGCCTTTGAAGTGGTCATGTCTCTCGAGCAAACCAACAACTTTCGATCATTTAAACGTTCATTCTCGACTTTTTCAAACAATCGAAGGTGAAACAAACCTTTGAAGTGGTCGTTTCTCTCAAGTAAACCACCAAGTTTCGATGATTTCAACGTTCATTCTGAACTTTTTTGAACAATCGAAGGTGGAAACAAGCCTTTGAAGTGGTCGTTTCTCTCGAGTAAACCACCAAGTTTCGATGATTTCAACTTTCGTTCTCGACTTTTTCGAACAATCGAAGGTGAAAAAAAGCCTTTGAAATGGTCGTTTCTCACGAGCAAACCAACAAATTTCGATGATTTGAACGTTCGTTCTCGACTTTATCCAACAATCTAAGATGGAAACAAGCCTTTGAAGTGGCCGTTTCTATCGAGGAAACCAAAAAGTTTTGATGATTGTTAAAACCATGAACGTTAAGTTCATTCTCGACTATTTCGAACAATCGACGCTGAAAACAAGCCTTTGAAGTGGTCGTTTCCCTCGAGAAAACCAACAAGTTTCGATAATGTCAATGTTCATTCTCGACTTTTTCAAACAATCGAAGGTGAAAACCAGCCTCTGAAGTGATCATTTCTCTCGAGCAAACCTACAAGTTTTGATGAATTTAATGGCAGTTTTCGACTTTATCGAAGAACCGAAGTATCTGTTGTGTCAGTATTAAATCTTTGTAAACGGCAAAACTAATCGAAGTTATTCTTGGATTTCGGTTAAATATTCAGGAATTGTGCGAATTGGGTTGCAGAGGTCCCCCTTGAAAATATTCAGCCATTGACTAATAGCCACTTGTACTGTTTCCATCCAATTTAGATGAAATTTTCAGGGATTGTGGGGATTTGAGTGTAGATGAAAATCTTCGCCCCAGACTGATAGGTACCTACTCACAGATACAAGTTTTGAGATAAGCTACTATATTTCTAGTGCTTCTTCATTTCAAAATGTCCTCAAAAACCCATAATTTGAGAAATTATGATCACATTTATTTATAATTTAATAGACTAATAGAATAAGTCGAATATAGACCCTGGAAACTAAGAAAATCCTGAACCATAATTTTAACATTTTCTATCTGATTTAGATGACATTTTCAGGGACTATACGGATTGGGGTGTAGATAGTCCCTTATGAAAATCATGGCCCCCAAATTGACAATAGCCTCTGCACACGCGCAAAAGTAAAATCCTTGGATTAGCTATGACACTTACCAACATTCTTCATCCGAATTTGATGGCATTTCTGATTCAAATCGGCATGTAGATAATCCCCTGTGAAAATCGTCGCCTCGATCAGAGAGTAGCCACTGCGCATGCGCAAACGTGATTTTCCGAGTAAGAGCCATAATTTCTACATTTTCATCCGATTTTGAAGAAATTTTCATGGATTGTGCGGGTTGACGTGTAGACGGCCAACTATTAGGGTAGTGCAAGGTGGTAGATGTTTTGAGCTTAGCTACTATGCATCGGATCATCTATACGATCGGGTTATACATACGAGGAAGCTAAGTGCCACACCCACTTGGCAGACTTTTCGTTTGTTCTGAGCATGTTGATAAAGGAGTTTAAAGGCATTAGGTTGTGATTAATGACTTACAACACACCACATATTCTGCAATTTGATGGTCCGCATCTTATCTTTCTTTTTTTATCTTTTAGCTTAATATACTCGACGGATTCACATTCGGAATTTTCCCGGTTCATATCCCTCGTGAATGTTGAGGGCCGAGTGTACTAAATAAACTGATGCTACTGTCTACGAGACGAATCTACCTGGAACTACCTACGATCCCTCATGCACGCTTTCACTTCGTTTAGAATTTGGAACTCACATCGCACTTAGATGGAAATTTGGTTGTACCTACTTGTAATAAATACCTTTGTAAATAAGGCTTTATAATTCACAATAAAACGGTAGATTGCACAATACAAGATATGAATTTCTAGGAATTTGAAGTTTCGAACATATGGTAACAATATGAGAAGAGTTAAATAAAACTGGATGAATCATGACATTCTTCCTTCCTAGTTTCATATTCCATAATTCTAGTCCTGCAAATGGGCAGGCGTTCGACGCACTCTCGTAGGATGTCGCAAGGAATTTTCATGAGGCAGTGGTCCAATGTCCGCTGGCGTCTGTTGAATTCTCTCTAGAGCGTCTTGGTTTTCTCCTGGTTCCAAGTCAGGTTCGACGTCTTGTTGTTCAGCCTCTGGCTCTGTACCGCCAGATTCTGGCTCAGTGATCATTCCACCGTGAGGTGCGAGATGTTTCAACGACACCGTTGTCTCACGTCCATCTGCGAGGCGAACCCTGGCATATTGTGGGTTGACATCAAGGATGTCGACTTCTTCGACCAGAGGATCGTACTTACTGGTTCGTACGTGCTTTTTCATCAGCGCTTTCTTTGAAGGTGAAAGCCAAGTCGGAATCCTCTCGTGAGGCGTTTCATTGGTTGCAGTGCACAACAGCTATCGAATTGCATGGAGTGCATCGGGTAGCACTGATTGCCAATCCGAAGGATCCAATTTTCTGTGCTTGAGAGCAAGCAACACAGTGCGCCAAATCGTGCCATTTTCCCGTTCAATTTGGCCGTTTCCCGTGGGATTATAAGGTGCAGACATGGAAGTGGCTACTCCTCGGGTGTGGAGAGTAGAAAGAAAGCGCTGATGAAAAAGCACGTACGAACCAGTAAGTACGATCCTCTGGTCGAAGAAGTCGACATCCTTGATGTCAACCCACAATATGCCAGGGTTCGCCTCGCAGATGGACGTGAGACAACGGTGTCGTTGAAACATCTCGCACCTCACGGTGGAATGATCACTGAGCCAGAATCTGGCGGTACAGAGCCAGAGGCTGAACAACAAGACGGCGAACCTGACTTAGAACCAGGAGAAAACCAAGACGCTCTAGAGAGAATGCAACAGACGCCAGCGGACATTGAACCACTGCCTCATGAAAATTCCTTGCGACGTTCTACAAGAGTGCGTCGTACGCCTGCCCATTGGGAGGACTATGAACTAGAATTTTAAAGGAAGGAAGAATGTCATGATTCATCCAGTTTTATTGTAACTTTTCTCATATTGTTACCATATGTTCGAAACTTCAAATTCCTAGAAATTCCTATCTTGTATTGTGCAATCTACCGTTTTATTGTGAATTATAAATTGTAATAAATACATTTGTAAGTGAGGCTTTATAATTCACAATAAAACGGTAGATTGCACAATACAAGATAGGAATTTCTAGGAATTTGAAGTTTCGAACATATGGTAACAATATGAGAAAAGTTACAATAAAACTGGATGAATCATGACACTACTATTTTAATACACTGTTATTTTTGGGTGTTCACATTAAATTCGAACATTATTTCAAATTCAAACAACTTTTGTATAAGATTCCATTGCAAAACGTTTTCATTATGTTAATAATTTTATTTCAGCTGGATCAACAGGATGTTTAATTGACAAAACGAAAAGAAATTGGTGCCCTCATTGTCGATTTAGAAAATGCTTAGCAGTAAATATGGATGTCAAAGGTAAGTTTGGGTAGAAACCTGTTACACCATACTCATCTTGTTTACAGAATTAAATGACGATAGCCAATCACATGGGAAGTTGCTTACGTATACAATGCATTAACTACAGTGAAATGTAAACTACATGATGGTTAGTCAGTAGTCACGTATATCCGCCTACTGATCAATTTCGATGTTTGTTAACAGCCGTACAGAAAGAGCGAGGACCCCGCAAAAGATGTAAATTTGACATCTATGAAACTCCACGGGATTTGACTGTTTCATCATACGCATCCGGTTAGTCGATTCTCATGATTTTAGCTCCCGCGGAAATAAGAACGATGATTTACCAACCGATGAAAAGAAGCGGAAAAAAGTATTTACAAAGTTCATGTGTCCTGGAAAATTGTATTACGTACCAGTCTGTTTGGCTTTTCACTAATCCTATCAACACTAATTCAACTAGGTACCTTTCAAAATTGGAATTATAATTCACTTGTCTAATTTAATTGTTTGTGAAGCACAAAATGTGACTTAATTATCAAATTGTCTCATCAACGACAGTGCGAACATAACATCATTAATGTTCAAAATTCAGGGTGGTCTCCAAGCTGAAATTTTTTTAATTTCCTGACTTTCTTCAAGAATAGAAATTTCTTTGACTGAGTGTCACCCAAATAATATTATTCGAGCAAACGGTTCCCACTTTGAATACAAAGATTTTCCGATCAATTATTACAAAAATAAAATAAATGTATTCCAGAACACAAAACCACTTGGAGAAACTTTTTTCCTAATTTTTGAATAGCGGTTTTCCAATTGAAAATTGTTTTTGAAGTTGAAAAAAGTGACCCTAATGACACGATTACTGTATCTCAAGTAACACAACAATTTTAACAACCTCTCTTAATTACCAACTGTAATTTAAGCTTTAATGTTAACTAACAGAATGTTGGGACTTTTAAATAATAGGTACCGACCATTTTTTCAAGAGAGAGAGACTCAGTACCCCATTTTGCCTAGCATGACCCCGTATGACTCTACACCCACAGGGACTATTTTGCTACCGAGTTTACAAAGGTAGCGGAAGCAATGTTTTCACTTTTCAAGGTTAAAAAAAAAGTTATCCTAAATCAAAATTTCCACTCGCGTTTTAGACCTTCCTGAACAGTTTTGGTTTCGTGTCTGTCTGTCATGAAATCCTAGTTAGCAAAACCAGAAGTTATTGTCCGATTTCGATGACAATGTCGGGGATTGTTCCGGATGGAGCAGGTGGTGTCCTGTGAAAATCATTGCCCTAGATGGACAAGTCTCTGCCCTTTTAAAAGCCGTAACTTCTACATTTCTCAACCGAATTCAATGAATTTCTCAGAGATTGAGCGGTAGGGATGTCGGTGGTCCCCTATGAAAACCACTGCTCCCAGATAGATAGTAGTCTCTGCGCATGCGCAAACGCCCAAACACATTTTCCCCCCTGAATTCGACGAATTTTCCAGGGCCCATTTCAAGCGGTTGGCGTTTATACGGTCCCCTATGATAACGACTGTCCCCAGATTGATTAAAGTTTCTGCTCATGCGTAAAAGTAAAACGCTGCAAATTATTACACAATGGTTTATTATTTTTCTATATAGATCACTCGTCTACAAAATCACCAACCAATATGAAGAAAAAAAAAGGAAAACAAAAATCAAAATCACCAACCATCCATCGCATTTCGGTCAGCTCTAATTTGAACGGAGATTAGGCCTCTTTTGCGATTCACACTCGTGTTTTGATTTATATATATATTTCAATATAAACCCATAAATTTTCGTAGGGAGCGAACGGTTTGTCCTACAGAGCTCCGCGTGTTCTCAAAAAATTCTAAAAATTCTATAGAATCTCAAATTGAAGGAAAAACAATACCTTCATATCGAAATTTTTTGAGTTAGGGCGTTTTCAAAATTTCAAAATTGATTTTGGAACCCTTAGAAGTGACATACATCAACCAAAAGCTTCGGGGCACAACTAGACCCCAAATGGAGCCTACATACCAAATTTCATCAAAATCGGTCGATGCTAAGTGGCAAAAGTGCCGCGTACGCGGGCGGACGGCCATATTTTTATTCGATTTTTGGATTCTACCTACCTTGAAACGTAAACCATCAAATTTTGAGGAGGTGTTAAATTTTTTTTTTCTTGGTCGATTCCAAAGGTTCATTATTGAAAATAATAAACCAAAATCCTCTAATAAAATTCGACGCAATTTTCAGGAATAGTGTACATGGTCCCCAATGAGGGCATTGCAAGGTACTTAGAGATTGAAGTTTTGAGATTAGCTACTAAGTATCAGCTCATCTAAACAGTTTTATTGATGCGAAAAAGCTGTGTTCCACACCCACTTGGCAGACGTTTTTATTATTATCAACAATTGTGGGTTGGAGGACTATTAATAGGTGCCTGTCTTTACACCAAACCAATAGGTGATTGTATTATACACCTACCTGAGTTATTAAGAAAGTGCACAACTTAGTAGCTGTCAACCTAATCAATGATTTGCGCTCATTGTTTTATTGATTTTCAGTAGAGAGCGAAGCTAATGCTGAGATTTTAATTGAAGCCATAAGAGACGCAAGGTTCTGCAACGTCATTGCAAACCTTTCAAAATTCGAACAAGACGAAATTCTATCCCATGTCTGGCCCGTGCTGTTCATTCTGAGAGCATCCTATTGCCATCGCGACATTCTTCTCTCTTTCAATGATGAACTCATAGCAAACTTGGTTGAAAATGTGAGAAGCCACTCCGTTACGGCGAGAGCAATTGAATCATTGAAAAGATTTGCCTTGGCTCGATACGGTGAGTAATAATTTCGGGTTATTCATACATATTATCATTATTTTATTTATTTTTTTGTTTTTTGGTCGGAAGTACGTTTTGTCGTTTTTATTCAAAATTGCTTGACTAGAATATCATTTTTGACTTTTTTCTAGCACTTATTATTGTATATTTATACATTCCAGATTTGGTATCTGGGCATATGGACCAACTATTCCTTATTAGTACACAAGAACTGGCAATCAAGTTCTATCCTGGACCACTTGAACAACTGAGCTACTTCCTGTACTTGATACCTGAAATCTTACGGATGTCATCGTACATAGAGAACGCTATATTTACCCCAATTATAGGCCCAGTTCCTTTATCCGAAGTTGTTCGACGGATCAATTAAATAGAAGAGGGAATCCAGTTTTCGTTAAGAAGTCAACAACTGTTTTTTTTTTTTGCTGATTTTTTAAAATTAAATTTATTATGTAGGTATCAAAGTGACCCGACCAAGTATGAAATTTAAGAACTGTACATCTCCCCAAACCTTTTCTTGGAGAAATCCTGAATTTTTCAGACCCCGAAAATGAAATAATATGTCAACATAAGTACTAATTAAAATTATATTTACTTATAAAGACAAAAATCAACTGGAAAATATTAAAATTAAAAAAGTATTAAATCTTTGTAAATAATGAAATAAAATTAGCTTTTAATTAAAAATATTTCCACAGTTAAGTAGAAATTAAAATGAAGGTATTCAAAGAATCGTTGACGATTTGTTTGGTGGTTTCAGTTTAAAGTTGACTATTTATGCCAAGTGTCAATAAATTTGTAATGGGGAATTCGCCTCAATTTTAGATTCCGAAAATCCAAGTCAAATCCTATGATAGGGCCCTAGAATAACGTTTAACACCAGGAATACCCAAGGGAGAAAATTACCATAGAAGATAATGCCTCAACAAATGAAGTGGTGTCAAAAACTCAATGAAGATCGAGGAAAACTGATAACGTCACTCCCCAGGGTTCCTCATGCAAAACTGTGTTCTGGTGAAGCGTAAAAGGAGTTTTGGCAAATAGTGTCAGAGAATGCCAACAGGTAGAGTTGTGGTCACAAGGGCGCCTCACCACATGAAACGATCCACTCAAATAATGTGATTCAAATATCAAAACTAACTAATATAGAAACTAAATGAGAGAAGGTGAAGACTAATAATGCTAGATAAACTAATAGGTAGAGTCTTATTGTAAAAAATAATCAGTAAAATTGCTTCTTTCCATCACTTTCGTGTCTGGGTTCTTTCTGCCAGTTTGCAGTGCACTCGTGTGTTCGATCACGTAACCTAGTTGTTTCATGTGCGCTATCAGAGGTAGCGCTGCTGTCGTAAGGAAATGTCACAGACTCCTGGTATATTTAAAATTTCCATCTTCCTTATATTTTTTGGATGCGTTTTTGAGCAGCACACTAGGGTTTTCTTCCATATCAGGGATTCCTCTTTCGAAAAAAAAAAAAAAAAATTGTGAAGCGAATTCCTCATTGAGTTTTTCAGATTTAAAAGCTGAGAGGAGAGGTTAATAGGTCGATTCAATATATTTGATTCACTGATCATCCGATTCAAATAAAACCTCACGAAAAATTCACAAATTTGCAGTGGTTTGAAAAATTTGGAGATCTCACCACGAAGAAAAGTACGTCCTTCATCACGCAAATCCTGACTTTCTCTTGTATCCTATGTATTTTAGATTTTGTAGGATAATTTTAGGATTTGATTTTACAATTTCGGTCAATATTTTCCTTCCGAAATATTAAAAAGTTGGAAAAAACAACAGTTAAAAGGTAGTTCACGTTTTGTGTCGGATGTTCAGCTTATTCTCAGGACTCTGTCCCCGGCTCTTGATGATTTTCACATAATTCCTAATTTTTTGTAAGTTTTTACAATATTCTCCAACTTTTTTCCTAACGGGATGAAAATCCAGACTCTTTCAGGAAACCACTTTGTATATTCATATTATAAATTGCCATGGATGCTTCGAATATGTAGACATCTTGAGCAGGTGAGGGCATCAATTTTCCAAATCAATTTCAGAACAGTTTATTTTTTAGGGCTACATTCTCATCTAAATTATCAAAGCAAATTAGTTTACAAAAGTAGTTTTTTATTATTTTCAATGTTTTCTTATTTTAAGTAGGTCAGTCCAATGATATAATATTTATCACAAATTTAAATATATGAGGGTTCACTTGTTCAGAAATATTTCAGGGTGTGTCATGACGGTGCCACACCCATGGCATCACAAACACTACGACACCCTGAGACTAAGAATGTTCTGGTCCCACAAAGATCAATATGAACAAGAAATACATTAAGTAGGTACTGAGAAGAAAGATTTCATCAGTAAGATTTGTTGTCAAAAATTAGTTAATTGCATCCATTATTCAGTTGAAGTAGTTATGGTTAAGTAGTTATGGACTCGGGTGCCTCCAAGAAGTAGGAATCGCTATCAATCTGTAACCCTTGAATCTGATCAAAACTCTACCTTCGTTCAGGACGAAAAAAAACCTCTTAAGGTTCAATAATAGTAATTGAAGCGTTTAATAAAAGCCTGGGCCTAAATAATTTATTGTTGCGCATAATGACTACTGGACATGACATTATTGAATTAGGTATTTGAAAATGTAATGAATTTCACTTAGTTCAGTTTGTTTTACAATTGGATGGCAAACGTAGAATTGGGAAATAAAATTTTTTTTTTTTCTTCTTCTAGTCCACTTTTATTTTCAAATGTGTAGAAAGTAAGTAATATTATTATTGGTTGAGATTTGACTGACCTTGCTACCAAAGGAAGTAGCACTTACCCGACCGTCCAATAATTTTTTTTAATAGGAATGGAAAGGTAAGTTTAGGCTCGTGAATCAACTTAACCTACGAGTAGGTAGGAATGTAGATACATATTAAGTATGTTAAGTTGATTTGCGAGCTGAAAAGAAAGATTTTATTTATATGTTAAATTAAAACATTCCAACAACGATCATCACTTTCCATGAATTACGATATTCTTACTGACAGTTATCAATACTTACTGTCCACAATTTGAGCGTGGAGTAGAAAATGTACTTAATATGAATCTCAACACATTGAGAAATCCTCCCGAGAAAGGTTGGAATGGCCAGCCATTATTTTCGGACTGTACAAAGACAAAAGTACGTCCATGATCTTCATCCTTAGTCAAGCTGGGGTATCTTGATATACCTGAAACCATGAACAAAATAATCGAATGATCCAATCCTGGAGTAAGTGAGACAAACTATCCGAATGCAACGGAAAGTTCATCTATCCACGAAGCTACCTTGTCCATTGATCAATTAGGAGACTATTTATGCTCTTTACTGGTATGTTCTAAATATAGAGGGCAGTCGTTATAAGAACGACGAAACTTCAGAGATCGATTCTTCAACTAAGGTGGGCTACCTACTGTGAGGGGAGAGGGGGGGCTTCTACCCCAACCTATGTCAATCTACGTTCAAACACGAATTTTTCTGTCGAAAATTTCTCTAAAACAAAAGTTTGGTGGAATGATGGAGGCTGATAATACGTGGATGTTTTTACAAAGAGGCTCATCCATTTTTCATTAGGTGACAAGGAAGCAAATCACCATTGAAAATTGTAAAGGTAGCAAGAAATTGACAAAAGTTAGGCCAAAAAAGCATGTTGTTTGATGTGACTTGGCCGAAAATTGTATGGAATAAAAGTGGAAGGCGATTTCCAACGGCATCCTCATATTTCAACTTACCTTGTAAACGGGTGTTATGACTATTTTAGTGTCACAAGGTCGAAAACACGAAAAAATCTTCAAGTGAAAAAGTTTAAGGGTAAAAGTTGTTGCAAATTTGATGCGGAATTGATCCCTGAAGTTTTGTTCTTATTCCGAAGACCCTGTATATTACCTTATTGTAAGAAAGTACCAATTATAAAACAATACGCTTCATAAGATTGATTGCCTCGGGTGGCGGAACGTGTAAGCATAACCTTGAGGTGACTTTCGGAATGAGTAGTTTTCATATTAGGAAATGAGATTATGCTCTAATGAACCTCTCGCGACTCAACACTCCCATCTCCAAAAGAAACCACCAGATGAACTTCTGATCCTCCTTTTGTATGATGAAATATTTTATCCTTCGATGGAAAACACTTCTTCGAATCGAATCTACTTACTAAAATTGAAAATATGGAAGGTTTAATTGAAGAAGAAAATTGGAATGACCTACCATTTTACTTCATCTTGGACTTCAGCTTGTCGGCGATTGCTTGGAGGTAGTCTTCAGTAGTCAAATAATGGCTTTCTTTAACGTTTTCCAGGCCGTGAATAGTGATAGCTAAATCTTTCGTCATGTGGCCGTCTTCTACCGTTTCAATGCAGGAGGCTTCCAAGTCAAGGGCAAATCTGAATAGAGTGGAAAATTAATTATGAGCGTGTGAATTTAGGTGAGATAATTATCACTGTGGGATTTCTAAGCAACTCGAAACCCCATTTCGCAAAATCCTTCAACCTACTTCTAATGAATAAATGATAATAAGATAAACCACAAATTTATGTACTTGTCACATGATAAGCATGTCTGTTATATGAGAATATCGAGGTGTAATAACATTGTTCAGGTGTTCTATCTTGAGTGATGGTGTAGAGGACTTACAATTCGGTTCCCTTATTCTACTTTCAATATTAAAGAAGTTTGATTGCGATATATAGACACAAGTGAAAGGGAGCTTGAATCCCATTGGTCGAGAAAGTGAAAGTCATACCCAATCAGATAAGTGAAAGGAAAATCCTATTGGCTAAGAGAAGTGAAGGGGCCTCGGAGGATCATCAAATGCCAATCAAGGCAGACAAAGTGAAAGGGAGCTCAAACATTGGTGAGGGTAACATTGTGAAGGGGAGACCAAGCTATTGTAGGAAGGAACCTATCAATGGTGAAACATGTTGAAGCACCACCTCATTCAGACATTTACCAGACCTATCACTCTTAAGAATCTCGAACTTTTCAAGCACATCCAACATAACTCCCTTCGGGCAAAAATGAGGAAATTCTATATACTGTCCGTTTGTTAGATCAAAACTGAAGTTATGATTGGATTCTTTTAATAATTCGCAAAAGCAGAATCACCCTTGCTATCCCTGAAATCCTTCTCATGCTCTTTTATTCTTTCCCTAAATTTCCTACCAGTTTGACCACAATACTCAAGCCCACAAGAACATTTCAGCTTATAAACCCCACTTTTATCTTGAACGCTAATTTTATCTTAACAGAACCCAACGAAGCTTTAAGATTATTTTTATTCTTAAACCCTACTTTGAAACCTCTAGATGATAACATTTTGCCAATTTTGTCAGAAATCTTTCCATAATAAGGTATAGGTACTTATCCACTTTTGGTTTATTATTTTCAATAATAAGCCTTTGGAATCGAGCAAGAAAAAAAAATTTTAACCCCCCCTCAAAATTTGATGTTTTACGTTTCAAGGTACGTAGAATCCGAAAATCGAATAAAAAAATTTCCGTCCGTCCGCCGTACGCCGTCCGCCGTACGCGGCACTTTTCTTAGCAACACTGGACCGATTTGGTTCAAATTTGGTATATGGGCTCCATTTGGGGTCTAGTTGTGCCGCGAAGCTTTTGGTTGATGTAGGTCACTTCTAAGGGGTGAAAATTAAGGGTTGAAATATTCAAGAGTGCCCTAGCTCGAAAACTCTCGAAATAAAGGTATCGTTTTTTCACCAATTTTAAATAGTACAGAATTTTTAAAAATTTTTGAGACCACCCGGAGCTCTGTAGGACAAACCGTTCGGTCCCTACGAGTATTTGAAGGTTGTCCTTCGATAAAACAGAATCATGAGTGTGAATCGCAAAAGAGGTCTAATCGCCGTTCAAATTTTATCTGACTAAAATGCGATCGCTGTTCATTTCTTCGATTTGTATACAGTTTTGCCTTCTGCGTAACCAGTAATCAAATTTCCATATCAAGCTTTCTATTTTTCGAATCGAGTGTGAAGCGTTTAGTTCTTTCTAATAAACTTGATTGTGAAGGTGTGAAGCCATTATAGTGTGGTAGGTAGTACCTACCAATAGTTGGTAGGTAAAAACAATGTTTGTAGGTAAAAAACGCTGCAAATCATTGCTCACTGATCAGATCACTGATCAGCTGAGTGAGCTCCGAAGCCTTTTTCAATGCTATTGAATGGAAGTGCTCTTCCAGGCGTCTCCAGCATTCGAGGAGATCTTCTTCACTCTTCAGATCACTGATCAGCTGAGTGAGCTCCAAAGCCATTTTCAATCCTGTTGAATGGAGGTGCTCTTCCAGGCGTCTCCAGCATTCGAGGAGATCTTCTTCACTCCTCACATCACTGATCAGCTGAGTGAGCTCGAAAGCCATTTTCAATCCTATTGAATGGAAGTGCTCTTCCAGGCGTCTCCAGCATTCGAGGAGATCATCTTCACTCTTCTGATCACTGATCAGCTGAGTGAGCTCCGAAGCCATTTTCAATCCTATTGAACGCAGGAGCTGAAATTTGAGAGGGAAGGTCAATGGAGAATACAGATGGTGGTAGGTGCTATTGATGGAGAACCAGTGATCTATACAGAAGGATGATCTATACAGAAAATAATAAACCTTTGAGCAATAATTTGCAGCGTTTTTCTCTTCTAATACAACTTCTCTAACCAAATTAGAAACCCCGTCTCTACACTTTTTCCGGTCTCCTCTCTACAAAACTGCGGTCTCCAAGTGGGTACCTGACACGACCCTCTAAATTTGATGATCACACGACGAACACATTTATAGGGAGCCGTCCTGAGTATCAACCACACAACCTCGAAAATCCCATTGAAATCGAATGGAAACTGGATGATAAAGGAGTTCACGATGGCGAAAGCTCAGAGGCTGTTATTGATCCGGGGCGAAGATTTTCATAGGGGACCATCTACACCCCAACCTACACAATCCCTGAAAATGTATTCGAATTCAGATGGAACAATTAGAAGTTATGGCTTCTAGGGTTTTACTTACGCACATCCGCAAAGGCGCCTATCGATCCAAAAATGTCTAGCATGCTGGCTACTATGTCGAGACGTGATGTGACCCTAATGTATGCAAATGAATTTGTCTGAATGAATTCGATTTGTTAGAACCTTATTAACATTGAATTTTATCGAACCCTATTAAATATTTAAATTCCCAAAAACTAAAAAAAAATTGACAATGTTCGTTCCTCCCCACAAACCTTCAAATATACAATGTATATTAGCGGATAGTATGGGTAGACACGAAGGGATATACACATGTCATGTGTATATCCCTTCGTGTCTACCCATACTATCCACTTATGTAACGAACAGTTTCAAATCTATTCCGATGAAATTTTCCGCAACTGATATTTTGATGTTGACAAATAATTCGACGACGAATTATTCATCGTCGAATTATTTGTCAACATCAAAATATCAGTTGCGAAAAATTTCATCGGAATAGATTTAAAACTGTTCGTTACATCTATTATAGCATCTATTATAACTCTATTATAAGTAATCTAACATCTATTATAGATCACCAATAAATCTACCTAATACCAATTTGTAATGGTTCGATTTTAATCAGCACTGAAATGCAGTTGAAACTGGCCTTTGAATTATAAATTTGAATTTATTGAATCATTAGACCTATTAAATTCCAGAAGAAGCAATGTGCCATTAAAACGTGGAGAGTAGTGGTTTTTGCTTCCGAGTCCACCAAGGTAGCGGGAAAAATGGTTTTCACTTTTCATGGTTGAAAACAAAAATGTCCTTCTTGAACAATTTTGGTTCCCTGTCTGTCTGTCCGTGTGTCTGTCATGAAATCCTTGTAAAGGGCATATTACAAAGTTATGGTCCGATTTTGAAGACATTTTCAGGGATTGTGTGAGTAGATGGTCCCCTATGAAAATCATCGATCTCGGAATGATAGTAGCCACAGTGCATGCGCAAACGTGAATTTCCTTGTAACAGCCATATTTCTTTATTTTCCATCCGATTTCGATGAAATCTTCAGGAATTGTATGGGTGGGGGCTTGTATGGGTTGTTGAGCTTCTGATAATCATCACTTCTGGAGTGATAGTTGCCACGCGCATGCACAAATGTGAATTTCCTGTCACAGCCATAACTTCTACATTCTACCCGATTCTATGAAATTTTCAGAGATAGTGCTGGTTGTCGTGTAGTCAGTCCCCTATTAGTATTGCAAGGTACTTAGTGATTGATGTTTTGAGATTAGCTGCTATGCATCGGATCATCTATTCAATCGGGTTAAGGATACGAGGAAGCTACGAACCACACCCACTTGAGAGACTTTTTTTTTAAATTTTGTTAACCTCAAACTAGATAGAAAATTAACGTTGTAATAAATTATCTGGAAGTAATTCGTCAAACGCGAAATATGAAAGAAACTCACTTGGCAAGATCGGGAGTATTGTCTAGCTTAGCTCGGTGAGCCAGTCCTCTAGTCCAAGCGAAAATGGAAGCGATCGGGTTCGTGGACGTAGGCTTTCCTTTTTGGTGTTGTCTGGCAAGAAAAATAAAACATCAACAAAAGAAAACAAAAACATTAATCATTAAAAAATCAGATGTGATCTATAAACTGCGTTAGCTAACTCAATCATTGTAATAAAATCGTAATCAGTGGTATCTCAAGCAAGTGGAACTTGATGTGAATAATAAATGAAAAATCCCCACAGGATAGGTCTAGAAATTCGAAACGAGGACTCTCTTGTTAACGTATTTTATAATAGTATTATTTTTAAAGAGTTTCTTCAGTTTTTTTTGTATTGCAAAAACCTAAAATAAAAAGTCAAGGTTTTCCGAAAATGTGAAAAATTTCACATCCAGCTCAAAATGTAAGAGAGTAGAAAAATATGAGAATGTAGTAGGTATTCATGTATATAAACCGGTGAGAAACTTTAGCACAACACTAATTTAAAACATGAGCATTTTCAAAATCAGCTCACTTTTTAAAGTTTATGAATTTGTAGTCCGAATTGATCATTAGGTCGGCCAGCATACTGACTATTGATATCTAACCAACTAATATACCAATCGAGTAAAAGTAGGTTCTTGATAACTGTAATAACTCATGTAATTAGATCTCAGAATAAACTATTAACGGAGAAACCTCTCGTGGAGACCCTTTTCTAACTGGAAGGGGAGGGTGTTGTACCTCTACTTGCCTCCCGCCAATCGTGCAACCAGGTACTAGGTAGTAGGTACTATACAATTTATACTAAACAAGGCCCTCAGTAGGCTTCTCTATTCATTCTCACCTCCAAACTTCACTCGTCTACAACCTCTCTCTTCTTTTACTTCTCTCATTTTTTCCGAGATATTTGAGGTAGCGCAAACCGGTGGCTCGATCGGCGCCCACCTGATAGATTTCTGTTCAATTCCTTCATCGACCTCGGCAGGTCAACAGGCGCCGATCAGTGAGCCCTTCCTCTAATTAAATTCACTTTGAGTAGATTCCAAATCAAATCGACTGAGGCCAGTTCAGTAATTACTAGGTCTTTAAATCAAACACGCGAAACTAAAGTCATAACTAATATAGTGGTATCTTCAACTCCAGTCCATACTATATTCATGAAAAAAATTTTAAAATTAGATAAAAAAAGTCAACTGAATTACTATAATGTTTACCTGTAATGCCTAGTGACAGTTCCATGGGCTGCTTCAGCCTCAACAGTCTTACCGTCAGGACACATGAGAACAGAAGTCATCAATCCCAGTGAACCTAGAATTCATAGACATCACTTCATTATTGAACTTTCTTAATCAAATCTACCATAGTATTTGTATTCCCTGTAGTGGTTGTCAAAATTATTCTCTTCCGTGATACGAAATAGTGAACCAACTCATTGAAATTATTACTCCCCCCACCCCCACCCCCCAACAAAAAAACCTACAAGGGTTGATAAAGCATATTTTTTTCAATAACTTGAGGAGCATGAAGACGCAATTGAAAACTGGTAAACTCCAACACTTATAGGTTTTATTTCATTTCTGACAAACGACGATGTTCTCTTGGGAAACAACTCATCGGGACAGATCACTGTACTGGAGAACTAACCGTATCCTTGGGCAACGATGTCAGATTGGACATCACCATCGTAGTTTTTGCAGGACCAAACAAATCCACCTTTCGATTTGATGACCTGAGCCACCATATCGTCGATAAGCCTATGCTCGTACCAAATTTTATTCTTCTCAAAATCAGCCTGGTAATTTCTGGAAATAAAATTTGCATTTCAAAGCACTGATTGTTATAGATACACAAATAATGAAGATAGCCATAACTACGTACTTAGAAAGTCTCATCCTTCCAAAAATTACAGGAAGAGAAGTAACTTGAGGGGGTCTCAGTCGGTCGCCGTTCGTTACTCGTTCTGGGTTAGTATTTCCGTAAATTAAAGTCTCTCAAACTTTTAAAATTGTACCTAAATTTGAAATTTTCAAGGATTTTCGAAATTCATTAGTGCAACAGTCAAGTGAATTAAAAAACTAAACGATTGCCGCTGGAATAATCGAAATTGAACAATAATTGCCAGAAAAGACGCTGCAAATTATTACACAAAGGTTTATTATTTTTCTATGTAGATCACTCGTTTGCAATGAACACGGCTTTGTCACTACCAAGGTACCAACCATAGGTACAACCTACCTACCACTTACCTACTTCACAATCAAGTTTATTTGGAAGAAATAAATTCTTCACACTCTGTTCGAAGAAACAGGGAGTTGAGGTTGCCATAAATATTAAGAAATTCGATTACTGGTTGCTAAAGACGCAAAACTGAGTAGGCACAACTCGACGAAACGGACAACGATCGCATTTCGGTCAGCTAAAATTTTAACGGAGATTAGCCATTCACACTCGTGTTTCTGATATATCGTAAGACTAATCCTTAAGTCCTCATAGGGAGCGAACGGATTGTCCTACACTTCCGTCCTTAGCAAGAAGGGCGCATCTCCGAAAATCAAGATTTTCAGTACAAGGACTTTTTGTTTTTTAAGTTTCGCGTCCAGTTAATTATACTTTCACCCCATTTTCGGGACATCATACGGTAGGTCCAATCATTCTCCAACTTACTATGGCCTTTTTTTTCATGGGAATTCACGTCATAACCAATTTAGAGGAGATACGCCCTTTCCGCTTGGTAAATGAGGGTGATATTCGAGATGTACGCCTTTTTTGTTAAGCATTCCAAGCACTTCAAGGGGTTTCCTGGCAGATTTTGGCCGGGGTTTTTAACATGATTTGTTAGTTGTTTCTACACTACTTCTTTTTTTACGCAGATTATTAAATTGAATCATATGGAAAAGTTCGGTGACGAGCCTCCAGCCCAGTTTGTTTGGTGACTTATCTAATAATATAAAACGCCAACCGTACGTACGTACGTATGCACGGAGGGGTTGAAGGGGTCGTGGGAGTGGGGAGAGTTGGAGGCTGGAGGGGTTGGGGCGGGAGGAGTCGGAGGCGAGAGGAGTCGGAGGAGTTGGGGGCGGGCGGAGTTGGGGGCGGGAGGAGTCGGAGTGAGTGGGTGGAGGAGAGAGTCGGAGGAATTGTTTTTGCCTACTTTTTGTAGGCTTTTCAGCTAGTCATTAATAAGCGAGCACCCTACGAGATACGGCTTTTCCGCTAAGCATTTTGGTTGCCAAGAACATATTTCGAATTTTTGCTAAGCAAAAAAGCCGTATCTCAGGAGATGCGTCTTTCTTGCTTAGTAGAGAAAGGTATTCGGCATGATATCCGCCTTTTAGGCTTCGGAAAAACGACATACGCCTAATCGCCTAAGGATTTCAAGAAATTTCAGAGATACGCCCTTTTTCACTAGCGTTTTGGTGTACCTTTTCGTACCTATAGGTACACGAATGAGGTATCATGAGGTGCAGAAGACTCTAAAGATTCTAGATATGCAAAAACCTGAAAATCGCCAAAATCCGAGATACGCCCTTCTTCCTAAGGACGGTAGTACAGACCTCCGCGTGGTCCATACATATTCAATACTACCTATTTAAAATTGGTGGAAACACAATAACTTTATTTCGAGAGTTTTCGAGCTAGGGCATTTTTGAAAATTACAACCCCTAATTTTACAAACGTCCGAATCTCACCCACAGCATTAGTTCATATTTCCTCCGCTAGGGATAGTAAAGCATTGTTCCCTTGAATCAGCTGCATCGCATTATCTCAAGCTTTATCAAAATAGGTAACTGAGCTTATGTCATCTGATTCAAAGGAAAAACGCTTTATTATGCCTAGCGGAGGATTCATGAACTAGGTAATGCTGTATGTTTGATTTAGACGCTTGTCTATTTTTCACCCCTTAGAAACAACTGAAATTAACCAAAAGCTTCACAAGGGCACAACTTTACCCAAAATGGAGGCCATACTATAACAAATTTCATCAAAATCTATCCATGGTAATTAAGAAACGTGCCGTGTTCGGCCGAATCTTTATTCGAATTTTGGATTCTACATACGTACCTTGAAACGTAAACCATAAAATTTTGAGGGGGTTAACTTTTTTTTCATGGTCGATTTCAAAGGTTCATTATTGGAAATAATAAACCAAAATGGAAAGAACCGTTTATTCAGTTAGGGTTTTCAATTATTGTCGGATTTTGACGATTCCAAGGGCAATCTTTTAGTTTTTCAATTTCCTAGACTGCTGCACTAATGAATTTCGAATATCCTTGAAAATTTCAAGTCTAGGTACAGGTTTTAGGTAGTTTTAGCGCCTATAATTTACGGAAATACTAACTCGGAATGAGGAATGAACGTCGACCGACTGAGGCCCCCTTGATAAGTATGTAAATGGTACATAAATCGAATAGCATTCTTACTTCTCATATATGTCTTGAAAGATATCTTTGAATCTACCATCGTATTTCTTGAGGATGGTATTCTTTGTGGACAAGTACAGCGGCCACTTTTTCTGCAATGCGACCTACAAAAAGACGGAACGATAGCATCAACATCATGATTTCAAAAAATGAGGGCGTTATTTCCTGACCCAGGAAAATAATCCAGGCATTTTCACACGTATATGTCCACTGGCTGGCCTACATGAGCATGATAATTTAGGTTAAAAATGCAACGCAACAAGCAGCTAAGACCTCTAATTCCGGTAAGTATACAATAATAGGCCTTTCAGAGATTAATAACCCTAACTACGAGTGATTAAATGAAATTCTCAAAAACTGCAGGTTTATTCATCGGACAATATGTCCGAAATATATCGGAAATATGTAAATAGAAACGACAAGCTTATTTTGGAGGCGTTGGAGCGAATCTGTTAGCGCAAAATAAAGCGTCCGGAGTGGCTCTCAAACGAAAACTCGCGAGAAAAACAAACGGTTTTATCACCTGTCATGGGTCATTTCGCATCTATATCCTGTATTTTGTCACCTGCCATGATTCATTTCGTATTTTTTGCCATTTAAAATATCTATTGAAAATCCATACCATGATTTTTTTCCGTGTGAGCGGTAGAAATTATTATTAATTTTTCTAGGCGCTATTTCCTAATCCAGGCTTAACCCCTTTGACATTTCCATATTAATTCTATATAACAAAAAATACAGATAATTCGGCCCTACGGTCTACAGTAAATTTTTGTTTTTAACAACAGACAAATGATTGTTTCAAAGTTCCTACAACTTTTAGCTTTCGGTGAACTATCAAGAACAGTCGTCAAAATAATATTTCAATCATAATTTGAACCAACCTGAAAACTGGAATGAGCGAAAGAGGCGATAGATTCGTCTACGTTGTACATTGCCATAGTGACACCCGGAGACTTGAAATTGAACACTGTCATCTTCTCTTGTTTGCCAGATTTACCAGTAAACACCAATTCAAGCTGGAAAAATAAATAGCACAATTACGTAGAAGCCAAAAATGGGGTACACTTAGGTATGTCAAGACCGACATCAAAAAAGGAGGAAGGCTGCACTCAATTTAAAGGTACTTAATGGAATAACGTATTTTCGGGTGGGCTTCATTCTCTAAATTGACCACACTTTAAAATTGTTATACCGTTGAATAACCAATGAATATAGTGAGAAAACAATTCGAGATGAAAAGATTGTTAGAAAACATACCACTACCACGTTACTTGAATAAACAATAATATGAATTCTTAATTCATCAAAACCGAATACTCGAATGATAAAGTTGACAAGGTGAACTACGCCGACGCCATGAGAGGAGGGGGCAGGGGATCATAATTTCGGATGAAAACGTACCAGATGGTGATATAGTTACAGTTCAACTCGATTTTATGTTTTCACAGGCATCCTTCGCATAAAAACGTGTTCACTGGCTGTGTTCTTATAGTTATTATATTATTGGTCTTACCTGGCCTGGTTCAGTAACCACATAATCTGTAGCCTTGTACTGGTCGCCGAATGCGTGCCTTCCAACCACGATGGCTTCGGTCCAGCCAGGCACAACACGTGGGATGTTTTTAATAAGGATGGGCTCGCGGAAGACGGTGCCTCCCAATATATTCCTGATAGTTCCGTTGGGTGAGAGCCACATTTTCTTCAACTTGAACTCTGGGGACGATTGAGAAACAAATCAATTGGTACTTACTATAGGCATTAGCGACAAGTGGGTGTGGCACATAGCTTCCTCGTATCCATAACCCGATGGTGTATATCTGATCCAACACATTTTAGCTAATCTCAAAATATCAGTCTCCAAGTACCTTGGACTACCCTCATGGGGACCATTTACACGTCAACCCGAACAACCTCTGAAAATGTCATCGGATTCGGGAGGAAAATGTTGAAGTTACCACTCTTAATAGGACTTTAAGTTTTCGGTAGGAGACCATGTACACCCCAATCCGCACAATCCTTGAAATTGTCATCAAATTCGAATGAAAAATGTGGAAGTAGCAACAAGGATTTTACTTTTGCGCGTGCGCAGAGGCTTCTATTGATTCGAGAATGATGATTCTCATGGGGGACTATCTGCACACCAACCCGTACAATCCCAGAAAATGTCATCGAAATCGGAAACGAAGAAAAAAATTACGCAGTTTTGCCCTTTATAAGGATTTTTTGTCAGACACACAAGAGACATGGAACCAAAACTGTTCAGGAAGGCTGAAAACGTAAAACGCAAGTGAACATTTTTTATTTGGAGAACTTTTTTTTTCAACCTTGAAAAAAATATGCTTCCGCTACCCTCGTAGCAAAAATTCAACTACGGATACGTCCCTTCACATTTTTATATTTAATCTGAAAAATATCAATGTGGTGAAATCATCAAAATTAACTGTCCAAAATTAATGATCAAAAAACAAAAGATGTAGAGGGTCAGCGAAAACGGTACCGGTTTCATCGTCAGCTCATCAATATCAACCGTGCGAGAGAGCACGCTGACACCCCCTCGACCAACAGATGAATATTGACTGATACCATCTAAAGCCGGATTCAAATCAAACATTACAATTGCACACGTCGTCAGACAATTGCTGACTCCACAGTAAGAGGACAAACAAAATCAACATACCCTCAACTCGGGCTTCGTCGGGCGTAATCGTCGCGCACTTGATTCCTACGTTGTATTTCTTGATGGCCTCCGCCGAATCAATAGTAACTTGATCGTTCGTCGCATCGCGATGGGGAAGGCCGAGATCGTAGTACTTACAGTCAACCTGAAATAATGTTTTCGTATGCATGTTTTTATAAATTTATAATGATTAACAGGAAGTTTCCATTATTTTTAGAGTGACATTTTTGACCATCACACTTTCGCGACCGATCGTCACGTCACGACTCGAGAAAACGATACCATGTTCATTTTAACAAAAATGTCATGATATGAACATTTGTCGCAAAATTAACATATAAAAAGTTTTTTTGGTAAAATTAATTATCATTAAAGATCATTATTTGGATGATCTGACTGTAGAACCATAACTGTCTACCGTCCGTAGTTTTTTTTATCCAAATTATTCATCAGTGAGCATCATAGAGTAGGTAATCATTATTAAGATTTTACTGTAACAACATGGAAAACTTTAGAAATTCAAGAAAAGTCGGGAATGTTGAGATGCAGATCCTGAAAGTAGGTAAACAACTTTTCTAATACCTGATTCAAATATGATTTGAACCATTTCAAGCGTGAAAAACGCCTCATTTTCATGTATTTTTTTTTTCTAAATACCCGAGGGGTTTGAAAGCAAATGAGTATGAGATATCGGGTATTCGGAATCATTGAAGAATTCACTAAAACGATCGCTTGACTTGACATCTTTTACCAACCTACTCGAAAATCGACAAGCGAAACAGTCGAAACATTCGAAGGAAACAATAAGTGAAAACCACCAGTGCGAATATTGAATCTACATACATATTTGTGGGAATCAGAAACCGCCTTATCTTAGAAAAGGAAGCATGTATAAATATTAACTGGGTTGAAGAAACACCGTTGTTAAAATAGATTAGGAATCAGATAGTTGGTAATAATCAAGCAATTCCGCAATTATGAAAATTGCCGTAGTAGTCCTCTAGTTCTTATCTGACCGTTGGATAAACACAGAATTTTCCACACACTGTGCAAAGAAAGAACCAGTTGTAGAAGTAATGTGTACATCGATAGGTTTAGCCGTATGGACGAACTTAATAAATTCAACTACTCAAATAATTCGTGTGATAGGTATAACTCCAAATTTTTTCAAGTAAAATCGCTCACTTTGACGTAGGGTAATATAAGCCTGTCCTTGATGAAGGACCAGATTATCCTGGTCATCTCATCGCCATCCATCTCAACGACCGGGTTCTTGGCCTCAATCCTCTTATCGGACCCATCTAGAACAAACAATACGACATCATAACCTGAATCAGTGGATAATTCGTTATTGCGTGGGAGAGAACTGCGTAATTTTACCATAAGTAATTGTCATTATGGTAAAATCGATTTTTTTTTTTTTTGAAAATGGGATTATGACTTTGTTATGAACCTTATGACTTAGTTATGACTACTTGAAATAAAGTATAATACGCAGCAAAAATTAATTTAATAAATTAAATAAATAATAATAAATAAATAAATAAATAAATTTAATAAATTAGGACTTGTGGCTCCAACGTTTTAAAATAATCGACCATTACTTTTTTAATAGAAGATCCCTGGCGATTTCATTAAGAAATTGTTAAAGTTGCAGCGAACTTTTCCAAGAATCATTTTAGGCGATTTATAATCATTAATGGATAATGAAATTTCATTTTTAATCGATCATTTTCATGAACAATTCACGTGATTTCAAATAGGTAAGTATACAAGAGTTATATCAATGACGTTTAAGAAGAAAGTGTTCACCAAAAAGAGAGGAAAACTACACAAGAATTAAAAATAACAAGAAACGTAGATGAATTAATAATAACTTTAAAGGAAACGCTTGCATACAAGTCTGCAACACATTGAAACATTTTCATGCATCTGGGAGCTCGATTTTCGTCTCAGCTGATCTGGGAGCTCGATTTTCGACTCAGCTGATCTGGGAGCTCGATTTTCGACTCAGCTGATCTGGGAGCTCGATTTTCGACTCAGCTGATCTGGGAGCTCGATTTTCGACTCAGCTGATCTGGGAGCTCGATTTTCGACTCAGCTGATCTGGGAGCTCGATTTTCGACTCAGCTGATCTGGGAGCTCGATTTTCGACTCAGCTGATCTGGGAGCTCGATTTTCGACTCAGCTGATCTGGGAGCTCGATTTTCGACTCAGCTGATCTGGGAGCTCGATTTTTGGCTCAGCTGATCTGGGAGCTCAATTTTCGACTCAGCTGATCTGGTAATATCAAACTCTAAAGTACCTACCTAACTGTAAAGTACCTACCTGTAAAGTACCTAACAACTTCACTTCTGATGGTCATAATCATCATTGTGGCGACTTGGGACAAATTTCGTCGCAACAAATTTCGTGACGATTTTTTTTTATGTGCCATATGAAAGACATGAAAATGTCAATAATGAATGATGTTTAGATTTAATATCAACGATGTTAAGAATTTATAAATTTTACAGACCGTGAAGTCGGGAATCGGAGAATAGAACACGACTTTATTGTAAACGATGTATCAGGAATGAGAATCGATACAGCAATACATCGGAGTACATAGTAGTTAATCTCAAAACACCAATCTCTTAAGTACCGTTCACTACCCTCATAGGGGACCATCTACACGCTAATCTGGACAATCCTAGAAAATTTCATCAAATTCGGATGAAAAATGTAAGTGAGTAGATGTATGTGATTGGATCAAAAAAATGCTTAGCCTCGGCTGGGATTCGAACCCCGAACCCCTGGGGGATAATTCTATGCGCTACCTCTGACCTACTAAGGCCTAGTGATGCAATGAATAGGATTTGAGATTCTCACAGGGGACCATCCCTCTATGAAACACCATTCTCTATGATTTTCATAGTGGACCATCTAAACACTACTCAGTAACATCCCCGAAAATTTCATAGAAATCAGAAGGAAAATGTGGAAGTTATGGCTGTTACAAGAAATTCACGTTTGCGCATGCGCAGTCGCTTCTATCAGTCCGGGGATGTTGTTTTTCATAGGGGACCGTCTGTACACCAACCCGCACAATCCCTGAAAATTTCTCAGAAATCGGACAATAACTTGGTATAGTTATGCGCGTTACAAGGAATTCATGACAGACACACAGACAGACAGACAGAGAGACACACAGACACGGAACCAAAATTGTTCAGAAAGCTCTAAATCGCAAAACGCGAGTGAATAATATTCACCTTGTGAATAAAATACCTGGAACGCACTAACAAACCTTGGTAAAATATTGTTCAAGAATGTTGTACAAAAAATTACAAAACTGTTTATTAGTTTTCTTTGTTGATCACTTGATCCTCATCTGTGAAAAACTTTTTGCTTCCGAGTCTACCAAGGTAGCGGAAGCTTTGTTTTCACTTTTCAAGGACGAAAAAAAAGTTCTCCAAAATCTTATAAATAATAAAATAATATATAAATATATTATATTGATTTTGGAGAACTTTTTTTTCGTCCTTGAAAAGTGAAAACAAAGCTTCCGCTACCTTGATAGACTCGGAAGCAAAAAGTTTATCACAGATGAGGATCAAGTGATCAACAAAGAAAACTAATAAACAGTTTTGTAATGTTTTGTACAACATTCTTGAACAATATTTTACCAAGGTTTGTTAGTGCGTTCCAGGTATTTTTGTAATAATAATTGTCCTCAAATAGCAGACTACAACAGGTCATCGTGACGCATATGCTGAGTTACATGCTAACATAAATTATTGTTTGGAATGAAAGTGTCAGGCCCACGTACAAAAACGAGTGGGTAATTGATGTGCGGCCCTGACCTTCATTTAGCAGATCCAGATAAAATACTCCGATAATATAATTGGGTAGCTGCTCTCCGATAACTACCACGATGCCTAGTCAGCATTCCACGCATTTCGTTATTTTCGTTAGCTTCCTACCTAATCGGGAAAAATCTTGGATAGGTTGTAAAGCGAACATACTGGGATGGTTCATGGACATCAGAAGAATGAAATTTTATACATTTTTCAATGGAATAAGATGTGACAAGCGCAAGCACAAAACGTGTGCAACTCGCCCAAAAATGTTTCACAGGATACGTAACCCCCTCCCCCCAACATGTCTGTTTTTATTGACAAAGATGCGGGTAAAATCATTGCAAATAGATACCTACCTACCAAGTACATGACATTAGAAAAACTATGAGGAGCGTAATCTTTGAACTAGGTAGGTGACACGTACAAACGAGTATAACAAATTATTGGCTCATATTTTGGTTTATTATTTTCAATAATGAACCTTTGGAATCGACCAAGAAAAAAAAAATTTTAACACCCCCTTAAAATTTGATGGTTTACGTTTCAATGTACGTAGAATCCAAAAATCGAATAAAAATTTGGCCATCCGTCCGCCGTATGCAGTACGCGGCACTTTTGCCACTTAGCATCGACCGATTTTGATGAAATTTGGTATGTAGGCTCCAATTGGGGTCTAGTTGTGCTCCGAAGATTTTGGATGATGTAGGTCACTTCTAAGGGTTCCGAAATGAATTTTGAAATTTTGAAAACGCCCTAACTCAAAAAATTATGATATAAAGGTATTGTTTTTCCTTCAATAGAATTCTATAGAATTTTTAGATTTTTTTGACACCACGTGGAGCTCTGTAGGACAAACTGATCGCCCCTACGAGAATTTGAAGTTTGGACGTACGATAAATCAGAAACACGAGAGTGAATCGCAAAGGAGTCTCAATCTCCGTTCAAATTTTAGCTGACCGAAATGCGATCGATGTTTTTCTTCATGTTGGATGATTGGTAGCTTTGCAGACGAGTGATCAATATTGAAAAATAATAAACCATTGTTTAATCATTTGCAGCGTTTTGGTTTCTTAATTTCAATAATGAACAATTGGAATCAAGCAAGAAAAAATAAAATTTTAATCCCCCTCAAAATTTGATGTTTTATGTTAAAATATACCTACATATACTTACGATTACGAAGGTCTGAGGTACAGGGGCTGGGCCCTTTCCCAGTCTGACTCATCAGGCTATTTAAGATTTTGGAACAGGTAGTCGTCTATGTTAGGAGGTATACCCTTCGGGTAATCGGCCGGCCGCATTCTTTCAATCGTAACACAGTAGGTAGAATCCGAAAATCGAATTTTAAAAAAACCGTCCGTCCCCCGTACGCTGCACTTAGCTTACGATGGAACGATTTTTATTAAATTTGGTATGTGGGCTCCATTTGGAGTTTATTTTGGTTGATGTCAGTAACTTTTAAGGGATGAAAACTCTCGAAATGAAAGTATTGCCGATTTATTATTTTCAGTAATAAACCATTGGAATCGACCACGAATTTTTTTTTAATCTCCCTCAAAAGTTGATGGTTTCCGTTTCAAGGTATGTATAAATTCGAATGAAAATTTGGCCGTCCATCCACCGTATGCGGCACTTTACTAAATTACCATGGGCCGATTTTGATGAAATTTGGGGTCTAGTGGTCCCCAAAGCTTTTGGTTGATGTCAGTCACTTCTAAGGGTTGAAAAATGAAGGCTGAAAATTTCAAAATGCCCTAGCTCAAAAACTCTCGAAATAAAGGTATTGTTTTAGAGGTTATTGAATCTGTGTTCTTTGCAGGCGAGTGATATATACAGAAGAATAATAAACCTTAGTGTAATAATTTGTAGCGTTTTCAACTCTGAGTCCGTTTTTTGATGGCATTCTTCCTAGTCTCAAATTCTGGGACCTCAAAATATTTTCATACCTAAAACTAAACTACGTTTTTCTAGCCAAAAGTGGTTATTGTTTTAATTTGTTTCGATTACCTACTCGATTTACCTTGTCTCAAATCGGTGAACACCAGCTTTCATTATGAAACCGCCTTTCCTTGTATTTAACTCAAGTTTAAAATTCAACAAAGAATATTTTTCAAGTCATTTGGCAGAGTAGGTGTACAAGGATTTGAATTCGTGGTGCAGATCATTTTACTAAGAACGATTTTACTATGAAATTGTGAACACATTTTGACATTGATGAGTAAACTATTATCATAGTGATACATAGACAGAAGATAAAACAAAATTAATCGTTCAAAAGGTGTAGGTAACCTTACTATAATTAACTTTACCTATCTGCTCTACTTTAAGTGTTATTGTTGTTTGCTCACACATACATATTCACTAACTTACACACTGGAAGGCGAGGTGAGAGTGGTGAGGAACCAAAGGACCAGAAAGGAAAGATGTGGCACATAGCTTCCTCGTATCCATAACCCGATTGTACGATAGTATTGTGTGCTAATCTCAAAACATTAATCTCTAACTACCTTGCACCACATTTCTTCTAAATAGAATAGAAAAGGTGGAAGTTATGGCTGTGATTAGGAATTCACATTTGCGCATGCGCACTGACTAATATCAGGTCCGGGCGATGATTTTCATTGGGAACCATCTACACGCCAATCCGTAAAATCCCTGAAGATTTCTTCGAAATCGGATGGAAAATGTAGAAGTTAAGGGGGTCTCAGTCGGGCGCCGTTCGTTTCAAGTCTTTAGCGAAATTGAAGGCGCAAAAACTTAAAAAGTTGTACATAAATTTGAAATTTTAAAGTATTTTAGAAATGCATTAGTGCACGGCCCTACGAAATTGAAAAACTGAAATATTGCCGCCGGAATCATCAAAATAAAGAAAGCGCAGCAAATTATTACACAATGGTTCATTATTTTTCTATATAGATCACTCGTCTGCAAAGCCACCAACCATCCAACATGAAGAAAAACATCGTTCACATTTCGGTCAGCTATTATTTGAACGGAGATTAGGCCTCTTTTGCATTTCACACTCGTGTTTCTGATTTATTGTTTGTCCTACAGAGGTCTCTAAAAATTCTACACTATACTAAATTGATGGAAAAACAATACCTTTAAGTACATCAAAATTTTTTGAGTTAGGGCGTTTTCAAAATTTCAAAATTCATTTTTCTATACCCTTAGAAGTGACTCAACCAAAATCTTCGGGGCACAACTAGACCCCAAATGGAGCCTAGATACCAAATTTCATCAAAATCGGTCAATGCTAAGTGGGGAAAGTGCCGCGTACGGCGGACGGACGGCCAAATTTTTATTCGATTTTTGAATTGTACGTACCTTGAAACGTAAACCAACAAATTTTGAGGGGATGTTGAAAGAAAAATGTTCTTGGTCGACTCCAAAGGTTTATTATTGAAAAGAATGAACAAAAATGGGAAAAACTACTGAATAAACTGTTTTTCCTATGTTTTTCCCATATTTCTCTGGCAATTATTGTTCAATTTTGATGATTCCAGTGGTAATCTTTCAGTTTTTCAATTCCCAAGGCCCACGCACTAATGAATTTCTAATATCCTAGAAAATTTCAAGTTTGGCTACATTTTATGGGAAAAACATAACTGAATTACCTAACGGTTTTCCCTTTTCTCTCAAGCATTGAGGATTTTCACCGAATTCTGTTTGCATTTTTCCTGAATAGTTAATGGTGTGGGATAGATGAAAATCGGGTTGATTTCAGAAAATAAGACTCCTGTTATTTTTGGGAGACAATCAATAATTTTTTAGACAATCCTGTTATTTTTTCTTCAGTTTCCGATTTCGAATTTTACTGGTTTTGTGAAATGTTGCATCTGGGGACTATAGATTTTTCGATCTCAGCGCTTCAAGCGGCCGTAAATGAACTATTCCAGGATGACGTCATCCTCCCGGTTTTTGCTTCCTCACTACCGAAGGTAGGGAAGCTTTGTATTCGTAAAAGAAGTGAAAAAAAAATGTCCTCCAAAATCAAAATTTCCACATGCTTTTTGCGTTTTAGAGCTTCCCGAACAATTTTGGTTCCGTTCTGTCGGTCTGTCTGTGGTCAATCCTTGTCCCGGGCAAAACTATACTAACCTGTGGTCCGATTTTGATGAAATTTTCAGGGATTGTGCGGGTTAGGTCCTAGACGGTCCCCTATCAATTTCAGCACCTTCGGACCAATAGGAGCGAGTGCGCATGCGCAAACGTGAATTTCCTGGAACCTCGGTTTCTCGGTTTTTAATTAACCGATTTTGCTCAAATTTGGAGGTTAGTTAGGGACTAACTTCTAAGAGACACCCTATAAGTTTCAATCAAATTGGTCAAGCAATAGCCGCTGCGCATGCGCGAACTTTAAATTTATTGTTACAACCAAAACTCCGCAACTATTCAACCAATTTCGATGAAATTTTCAGGGATTGTGTGGGTTAGGTCCTAGACGGTGGACCGCTAATATTTTGGTATTCAATAACTCTTTGAATCATAATTTTTTCGCCAACTGATTCTATACGTCCATGTTACAATGAGTGAGGAAGCTATACTGCCCACCCAACTTGGCAGACGTTTTTTAAACGTTTGCATTTGCTATACCGTCTTGTTTATTCGTAAATTAGGAAGTACGGGCTGAAAGTTTGCCGTAGGCGGTTTTTCGAGGTGATGATTCCGATTTTGGGGTCAAAAATTGGAAATTCCGACTCGGTGAAATTCCTCAATGAAGATTCGAAGGATTGTTCGACTTTGATGATTCCAGCGGCAATATTTCAGTTTTTTTTCAATTCCCAAGGCCCACGCACTAATGAGTTTCTAATATCCTAGAAAATTTCAAGTTTAGCTACATTTTATGGGAAAAACATAACTGAATTAACGGTTTTCCCTTTTCTCTCTGGCAATTATTGTTCAATTTGATGATTCCAGCGGCAATATTTCAGTTTTTTTCAATTCCCTAGGGCCGTGCACTAATGAATTTCTGAAATTTTAAAATTTCCAATTTGAGTAGAACTTTCTACGTTTTTGCCCCTTCGATTTGGCGAAATACTGATCCGGAACGAGGATGGAACGTCGACCGACTGAGACCCCCTTATGGCTGTGACAAGGAAATACACGTTTACGCAAGCGCAGTGGCTACTGTCTATCTGGGGGCCATCTATACGCCTATCCTCACAATCCCTGAAAATTACATTGAAATTGGATGAGACATGTAGAAGTTAGGCTGTGACGAGGATTTCATGACAGACACACAGACAGACGGACTCGGAACCAAAATTGTTCAGGAAGGCCTAAAACGTTAATCGAGCGGAAATGTTGATTTTGGAGAACATTTTCCTTTCCAACCTTGAAAAATAAAAACAAACCTTCCGCTATAGGTATTGGTAAACTTGCAGCTGGACAGTTGTCTTGTAACTTCACCAACACTAGGTAGGTAATTTACTCATCAGGAAGTCTACAACCCGAAGGGTTATCCTTGAATGTCACTTGAACGGTTGAAGAGAATCCATTTTAATAATGAAAAACAACCAGTCTATCGTTTCCAATGGGATCATTGAAGAAACAAGGGAACAGATTCCAAAACTTATCTCCTATGCTTTCAGCAAAATTTAACTTGAGTGCCAAGGAGGAGCATAAGTGTCCACATACTTAAGTAAAATCAAGCTTGATCAGCCAGCTCGATAAAATTAAATAATTTAGGCTCCTCATATAGATATCCTAATTATAGAGTCGTCCTTGTTCGACCCAGATGATTCCAAGTAACAATCCAGGTAACCGTGTGCTTGTTGAGTGTTCGCACATACTTACCTGCCTAGGTAATTAGAACCAACAGTGTTGCTGTAACCACTACGCTCCTAGGGTAAGTTAATAACTCGAATGGAAAATGTGATACTATTTTTTACCCTTGGTAAGCTATGCACCTACTTATTCTTAAGTACCTACGGTAAATAACTTGGTAATATGTATTACAAGTATTTACTACATAATTGCACTAAAATTGGTGATAATAAACTATTTCTTCACTTTACTACCTATGACTGAGCTAGAAGACATCCACGAAATTAATTAGGATAAATAGGAATAGGTGTAGATCATTGTTGTACTCACAGTTTCTCCTAGAGATCTGGATGCACCCGAGAACGCAGGGTTGTTTAGCATGGGCTTGCAAGAGGGGCTTGGCCAGGGATGATAACTTGCTAGCAGACATCGCTCTAAAGGAAGAAACCGGCGTAACCTTTACCGAGGTCAGTAACAAGAAACTAAGTAGCTCTAAAAATAATACAGCCTACCTAGTGAAATAACCCGTTATCGATACAGCACTGAAATGAAACCGACACTCAAATGGTATTCGAGCGACTTCCGACAGCTGGTGTGGGCGTATGGAGGGATGCTGACGTTTAGCAAGTCGTTCAGTGGGAACAGCCAGAGAAGAGAACAACAAAGTAAACAAGAGCTGTCTGAGGTGGGTCCCGGGTGGGAGAAGCCGTACCGGCCGGCAGCTGCAAGGGAACCGAGAGCTGCTGCTCCCAACGGATTTTATTTGAACTAAGGAATCACAAGCGATGGGTTCCTTCGTCTTCGCCCCCTCTGCCTCTCCGCTGAGCTGCAAAGGAATATAACCTGTCTTGCAGCTTTTTTTCTTGCAGTTTTTGTGTTATGCAGCTTGGGTTTATTTTTTCTCGACTTCAACCGAACTTGACCGGTCGTTGAGATGCACCATCTTCACGAAATTTTAACTTCATCCGAATCAAGCGCAGAAACTCTAAATATTTTATGTTGATGCATAGGAGGAGAATTATTCTCCTCTTAACTTATTATAAGTTTGCCTGAATACGAATCCATACGATTCATCGATTCGAATGGAGTCAAGGTTAATTGGCTGAAAATTAAAAGATTGAAGTATCAAAAAGCGTCACCAAATAGTATAATATACTATAAAATATTATTTTACAGCTACGACTATAACTGTGATTACCATGAGATACTTGTGAACTGGAGGAAGAATTCCACAAAAATAACTCCCACCATATAACCAACAAGGCTGGACAATTTATATAAAAAACTAATTCCGATTCCAAAAGCCAAGAAAGAAGATCTCCGGAACTTTGTCGAACCGGAGCCATCCCAGAGGAATAGGTACCATCATTGGTATGAGGTCATTCCAGTCTCTAACAAGAAGAGTGGTGGTACCAAGGAGCGGTTGCCTGAGCCTTCATTCTCTGATGAAGAAAATGAAGACCTGGACCCCTAAATGTGTTTTTCTGCGACCACCTTCTGGATTGTGTTATTTTAAATACCATTTTATTGATGATAATGATGATTTAATAAAGTTTTATACTATTAATTGACTTTTATACTGAAATGATTACTTTTTCGAAATTGAAGCATAGCGGGCAAGTGAGAATGACCAAATACATTAAATGTATTTCTGTTAGAAAAGGTTCCCCTTCATCTACAAATTTTGTAGATGAAGGGGAACCTTTTCTAACAGAAATTGGTATGTCATTGTTACTAGAAGCTTAGCAACATGATCCAGTCAATAAAAAGCCGTTAAATTTCTCAATTTCATGTAGGTGAGCGTCTCATTAGTCAAAGAATTGAAGTGACCAAGTCAATAGAGATCGAAACTCCATGCAGGTAAAATTGATCAAGTACGATTTTTCGGAATAAATAGCTGAAATTTAACCTGAAGTGTGTTTCAAGCGCGGTATCATAGGAGATCGATAGCTAAATACCTGTAGGACTAGGAAAAACCGAAACATAGTCGGTTGAGACATTACAGAACCAGTGTTAGTAAGTAGAAAATAAGCAAAACTTCATATCGCTCCCCTGTAAAATTTTGAAAATGTTACTTGGTCACTTTTACCCGGAACCCCACGATATAGTTGTACCTACTGTTCACTCGATGCATTATAATATAATGCATATCATATTATGATCGTATGGCAAAATGAAATTTATAGGGAACCATCCAGCGTCTCAACCATACTATTCATACACTGGAAATTTCACAGGATTATTTCACGTTGAACTGATGGATTTCATAGGGACCATCTAGAGTTTCATTTACTTACTCAGCCCGGGGAATTTCAACGAATTCGAATTTCGATTGTAAAAGTTGCGGTTGTTGGAAGGATTTGATGCGTGCGCATGCGCAAAAGATGATTTCAATATTCCAAGGGGAAGAATTTTTTAAGAGATCCATCTTGAACACAATATTTCAAACTCAGACAATAAATTCGTGTAGTTATGGCGTTTACTTTGGTTTGGTCATGAAAATGTAAAACGCGAGTGGATAATTTTCAAGGAAAATGAATGTATTGCAATTTACTCAGAATTTTTTGTATTGTTTTCTCACATAAACCCGTTTTGGAAAATCCTAAAACGATTGTTGGAGTTTTTCAAAAAATATTATGTATATGTACCTACCCCAGTCCATGCTAATTTCAATACTCGATGAAATAGGTAACGTACAGGTGGGATGTTATCTGAGTCGAAAAAAAATAAACACGCAAATCCGCTAAGAATTCAGGAGTAGAATGGCACTCAAGAGAGAGGGCAGAACAAGAGAGTGTGATAGTTTAGTCACTAGACAGTAAGCTCAGGAAGAATATTACCTATGAGGTGTTTTTTTTTACCAAAGTTTATAAATAATTTCAATAAAAGTTTTTGCATGGTTTCTTCTAAAAATGTGACTATGTATCTTCTGCTATGAAGAAAAATCTGATTTATTGAACAGAATGTTATAGTGTAGTCAGTAGGCAGTAAGCCCAGGAAGACTATTAGTATGAGGTTATTTATTTTTTTTACCGAAGTTCATAATTATTTTTACTAAAAGTTTTCCATTCTAAACAATGTTTATGTACTCACTTACAAGATAACCAATCCATACCCTTGTCGTTATCGAGTTGAAGTACCAAAAAAAACCATTGAAATATGGAACTAGCCGCCCCGCGATCGCTAGAGTGACTCAAAAGAACGCGAGCGGATGGCGGTTAAATTTATAAATTTAGATATTTCCAAATTTTAGGTTGTTTCTGTGTTTACAAAATGGAATGCGATTCTTGGAAAGTTATGTTTCCTTAGGAAAATCAATAAGCTTAATTTTTAGGAGGAACTTTTTAGTGGCATTTGAAGTGCACAAACACCTCCGAGCGAGCGGACATGGTATCAGTGGCGTCTCCTCCAGGCAAACATAGCAAACATGGTTTCCCTTACTAAAAATATGCAAAATGAAAAGATTAAATTTTACTAAGATTCTCCTATATTTCCGTTTTTTGTAAGTAATATTTAGCCGGTTTGGAAAAGTTTTATAATGTTTGGGGACTATTTCATTATTACCAAGGAAGCTAGATGAAATAAGTACGTATTTTGTCTTGGATACTACCCCGCAACATATCTGCGAGTTGAAAAGGTCGGTTACTACGATGGATTGCGGATGATACACGAACTAGCGCGGCCTGGCGATGCAAGGCAAGCAGTTCTAAACAATAAATTTTGAATTGAATGCATTTGAATGAATAATGAATTTTGCGGGACTGTTTTGGATGAGAAAAGACGATCGGCGGGTAGGCGGGGGGTCAGTGCGGGATCAAGTTTTGCTACACCCCCACTACCACAGCATAAGCCAAGGCAAACAATCGAGTAACTGTTTCGTGACCTTGAAAGAAGAGAACATGAATTGGAAGATGAACCATAGCAACAGTAATCAAGTTTCCTAATGAAGGAATTCTTTATTTCTTTGAATGGAGTGTGAAGCATTTCATCTAAATAAGCTCGATTATGAAGCGAAAACATGGTTGAGAGGTAGTTACAATGGCAAAGCTGTGTTCTTTGCTGGTGCTTGATCTATTCAGGAAAATAATAAACCTTTGTGTAATACCTAATTTTCTGCGTTTTTTACTATTGTTTATTCCACTGCGTGGTATCACCAGTCACCCTCTTTTTTATTCCAGTTTTTGTTTTATGTTTATTATTTTCATTAATGATGGACACCAAACTAAGTACAACTCGAATATACGAACGGCTATCGCATTTTGATCAGGTAAAATTTGAAGGGAGAAAAGGACTTTCTTGCGAACTAGTTTTACGTAGGTATGATAATATACGTTTTATTTAAGATGGATTACAAACATAGAACTTAATAACTTAGGTCACCGTCAAATATCACAAGTACAGTAAGTTCACAACGTACAATGTACTCATCTAAACATTCCGTCGACATCTATAAGTAATTTTGTGATGGGAATGTGTTCAAAATAGAATTTATAAATTGTTCATTCACCCACAGCATTGTGATCAAAATAACTAACCGAAACATTGATTATTCGTTAAGAAGAATGAGTAAGAAAAAGTACAATAAAACGCCTAAAAAGTACGAAATACATTCATATTCAAATGCCAATAAAAAAGATTGACCAGGGATCCGATAAAATTGACCTCCTCCTTTCGTGAGGATGCGTCAACTATCACGTACTCCTCAATTGAACTCGAGACTAAAACGATTGTGTAATAATCATACCTACAGACCCCAAATCGATATCGTGAGCTGAATATAGGCTTTTTCATCGTTTAGAAATGTATTGTTTTTATATCTACCTACTTCGTAATGTTAGAGTGTGAAATGCCAAGAATTGAATTTAACAAACTCCAACGGGGGCATAGGAATCTATTACATGTATACTCGTACTTGGTACTATTTAGAAATTCGGATAAACTTCGCTCTCCGGGGTTTGAATCAACCATTAAACACTCAACGGAGTGTTTAAAGTAGGTAGGTTTAGGCACTAGTAACTTAGTTATAAAACTATTGTCAGTCCCCTCAATCAAAAATTAATTCAATATTTTAAAATATTTCCCAATTTTAGAAGTAATTTTAGAAAATAAATTATGGTATCGATGTATCACCCAAAATTTTGAAAATTCAGTCTAATTTGATTATGGCACCAAATTTCGTTTTCTGGTTAACTTTTTTCTCAGTCAAATTGTTTCAGTCAGTCTTGCCAATTCACA
This sequence comes from Apolygus lucorum, assembly GCA_009739505.2. Lineage (NCBI taxonomy): Eukaryota > Metazoa > Arthropoda > Insecta > Hemiptera > Miridae > Apolygus > Apolygus lucorum. Next base: position 18,994,683 of record CM019182.2, read on the forward strand.
AACTTATGTGAATTTCATAAGGAACAGCAATTTAAGGGGACCTTTATACAATTCGAGTTTAGTAACTTCCTAATAAGATTCAGAAATGTGTGACGATATTTGAAAGCCTTTGAAAGACATTTCGAAAATAGAAATATGAACTACCTTTAGAGTAGTTATCTCTTATTAAGTGACGGACAGAGATACAAACAATCTTAAATTTGCTCATTCAGCTCAAAAATCACTAGACTCACGAAACACCAGATCATTCGTGACAGTAATAGATTATGTAACCGCTACTGACTTGTAATTTCTGTTGAAAATCAAATAACCAACACCATTGTGTGAATTCCGTGAGGAACGCCGCCCGCAGAAAACGGTTCTCATTTGTTATGTAAAAACACGCGACGGTTGACGAACAAACTCATAAATCGTGTCCAGGACATTTTCTTTAGTTTGGCAGTTTTGGGTGCTCGTCTGAAATTTTAAATTTAATTTGAGATGGAGAAGAAGTAAATTACCTAATTTAACAATCCATTCTTGAAACTCCAGTTTCTATTGATGCGATGTTATATGTAGAAATACAATATCGTAAGAATATATTGACAAATGCAATATAGGTATATATTTAATTTTTGATAGAAATGTTTGAATAAAAAAATGAATTTATTGTTTATTTTAAAAGTTTCTGCATCTTTTAAAACTTACTTGTATAGTTCGAAGGTACACACACTTATCCAGTTATCCTGTATCCTAAAAGTTCAGTCGACGTTTAAACAACATAGGTTGGTTACAAAATCGTAACGACATAACGTAGCCACGCTTTTCAACTACTACAATACAAATTTTCGATTTTAGTTTGTTAGATAGTATTAAATAGGTACTATCTACTAGAATAGTATAAAATTTATAGTTCTAATTTTGGAGATGCATGCTCGTAGAGAAACTCAGGCCTACTGTTTTTGCTGTTTGAAAAATAGCTCCTCTATTTTCAGTGTTAAAAGATCGATGAGTGAGAGTAAGAATGAAGAAGAAATCGTCTGTGGGAATCTCGTTGGTGTTTTGAGGAAGTTCTTATCGCGTCCTTTAGCCGGCGGGAGCGTCTCCGTAAACAGCCTTGACTTTAGCGAGAAGGGCATCACAAGTCTTTTTTGCATCTCCCAGAAGCATGCTCGTGTTCGGCTTGTAAAAGATGGGATTGTCAACTGCTGCGTATCCAACACCAAGCGATCTTTTCATTACGATTACCTGAAAATTATGACACATGTTACGATAACATCAACCTGCTTCAGGAAAACTAATCGAATTCGCTTAAAGCGGTGAGTGAGGCACTCAGCTTCGATTTTATCCCTAACGTGGTCGTATAGATGATTGGATACATAGGGATTACGAGAGGGATGAAATCCTTAAGGGACAATCCAGACTTAACCTGCACAATCCCTGCAAATTTCATCGAAATCAGGATTTCGATTCATATAGAATTGAATGTCTTACAAATTTCAATTTGTTGCCTGATATAATTTAAAGAAGAGCAAAATTTAACTTTTTTTAGAATCAGCATTTTTGGACACACAAATTGACATAACAGGCCCGAACGAGAATTGCGCGTAGAAATTTCAATTTTTGAGGACGTATTTTTTTGAGTGGTTGGGCAAATACGAAGTGTACTAATGCCTTCAAGAGAAAAACAGTTCTGGAGACCACCATATGTCACGGTATCTAGAAATGCTTTCAGTTCCTATCAGTAAAGCAAGCAGTAACGCATTACCAACCTCAAAAGAGCTGGTTGTAGATAATTATGCAGCGATCAGACATTCGCCAATCTCGTGCTCAGTAAAAAAAACGTCTGCCAAGTGGGTGTGGCACATAGCTTCCTCGTATCCATAACCCGATTGTATAGATGATCCGATGCTTAGTAGTTAATCTCAAAACACCGATCTCTAAGTACCTTTCACTACCCTCATAGGGGACCATCTACACGCTAATCTGGACAATCCTAGAAAATTTCATCAAATTCGGATGAAAAATTAAGTGAGTAGATGTATGTGATTGGATCAAAAACATTCTTAGCTTCTGCTGGGATCCGAACCCGCGACCCCTGGAGCTCAAATCAAGACTCTTTCCTCTGAGCTATTAAACTTGTCATGAATAAGATTTGAGATTCTCACAGGAGGCCATCCCTCTATGAATAAATCCCTCTATGAAGAACAATTCTCTATGATTTTAATAGGGGACCATCTTAACACTACTCTGTAATATCCCTGAAAATTTCATTGAAATCGGATGGAAAATGTAGAAATTATGGCCGTTACAAGGAAATTCACGTTTGCGCATGCGCAGTGGCTACTATCAGTCCGAAGGTGGTGATTTTCATAGGGGACCATCTAAATACTAATCTGTAACATCCCTGAAAATTTCATTGAAATCGGAGTGAGATTGTGGAAGTTATGGCCGTTACAAGGAATTCACGTTTGCGCATGCGCAGTCGCTTCTATCAGTCCGGGGATAATGATTTTCATAGTAGACCCTCTACAACCTAATCCACATAATCCCTGAAAATTTCATCGAAATCGAGTTGAAAATGTGGAAGTTATGGCCGTTACAAGGAAATTCACGTTTGCGCATGCTACTATCAATCCGAAGGTGGTGATTTTCATAGGGGACCATTTAAATACTAATCTGTAACACCCCTGAAAATTTCATTGAAATCGGATGGAAAATGTAGAAGTTATGGCCGTTACAAGGAATTCACGTTTGCGCATGCGCAGTCGCTTGTATCAGTCCGAGGATGATGATTTTTAATAGGGGACCGTCTACACACCAACCCGCACAATCCCTGAAAATTTCATCGAAATCGAACAATAACTTCGTATAGTTATGTGCGTTACAAGGAATTGATGACAGACGGACAGACACACAGACACACGGACACACAGACACACGGACACACAGACACACAGACAGACAGACACGGAACCAAAATTGTTAAGAAAGGTCTAAAACGCAAAACGCGAGTGAAAAATTTGATTTTGGAGAACTTTTTTTTTCGTCCTTGAAAAGTGAAAACAAAGCTTCCGCTACCTTGGTAGACTCGGAAGCAATAAACAGGAAATCGGAAGAGGCAATCACTTTCTACGGACACATTCGAAAAAATGACGGAAATAATATTTTTTAAATCTTATTACCTGATCTGAATTCCATACTCTCAAAACGGGCATTCCTGCTATGATCGAATTAGGGTCATCTTCGGCTGCGCTATTTACGGTATCGTTAGCACCAATGACCAAGGTCAGATCTGTTGAAGAGAAATCGTCGTTGATTTCCTCCATTTCAAGAACATCGTCATAAGGCACGCCTGCCTCAGCTAGAAGTACATTCAGTTGTCCTGGCATTCGTCCTGAAAAAATATATATGTATATACCAACACATTAGAATATTGAATATTTACAATGATCTTTTTAAAAGAACGTGTTATTTAGTAGATACCGAACACTCGGGGTAATTAAGACTCTAGTAAATAATGAGTAGGTACCTGCAACTGGATGAATGCCGAATCGAACGGTTTTTCCTTTCGATTTGAGGAATGTTACCATTTCTGCCAGTGGATATTGCGCCTTTGCAACACACAGCCCATAACCTAGAACCAATTTACATCATACAATTGACATGAACAGTTATTAAGGTTTACTGCTTGACTGTTTATGAACAATTGTGGCTATTAGGTAACTGAACCCAGTCCACAATAGAGTACAAGTGTTTTAAATTCCCATTACCAGGAGTGATTATGATGTTCTTAGCATTGGCAATGAGTTCAGCAACGTTGTCGACGTTGACTTCACTATGAGTGCCAGTGATTTCCATAGGCTTGCCTGTACCAGTGGATGATGTTCCGAATCCTCCAAGAATAACGTTGGGTAACGATCGATTCATAGCCTGAATTTGAAAAACAATCCCAATATCATTGAGAATAATTTAATAATCAAAACTCAGCAATTAAATATAATTAGCATATAGCTATGATAACGATACGATTGAATAAATAGTTTATTGGTCCAACCTTGCACATGATGTAGGAGAGAATAGCACCGGAAGAGCCAATCAGAGCGCCAACAATCGTCATGATGTTGTTATTCAGCATGAAACCTTCGGCGCAGAGAGCCCAGCCAGAATAGCTATTGAGTACTGTTATGACCACAGGCATGTCGGCACCTGAAATCCACGTAGACGTTATGATAAAATTAGGTGCCTGCAACAATGTGATACAACTCAAACTCCCTCAGTACCTATTATTTTAATTAATTTTGTTAAAACCATGATACCTGTTGTTCGGGTTTAGTAGGTATTTAACTGAACACCTTCTACATTAGGAGTCGGAAAGTAGCGATTTGTTTCATTTATTAATGATACCTATTCTATTTCTAATGTAGATATTTCGTTTTTTTAAAAGCCCTTGATGAACTGATCAGTAGCCGTTATAAATCAGGAAGCATCGTCATTCATTTTCACCTCCGATAGCGGCAGTTAGGGTACCACCCAGAGTAGTGGACAGGGCTGTAGCAGCTGCCAGGCTTCCAAGACCTCCCATCATTGTAGAATCCCCGAAGAAATATGCCATGGAAGCGACGTTCCCAGCCAGGAGTCCAAGATTTATCGCGTGACGTCCTGGGAGGAGCAAAGGCGACGAATTCAGGAGACCTTGAAGTTTTCCATACGCAACGAGGGATCCACTGTTGAAATCGAACATTAACGTTGTAACACGAAAGGACCATGTAAAATTCTTAATGAAAACAAATGAAATATGAAATTCTACATACCTACATTGAGATCGTGACCTACCTGAAGGTTACTCCTCCTATGACCGTACCGAGGAATAATGACGTTTTGAGCACGTTAACCGCGTCATTCGTTGCCATTGTTGGGAAGTCATGGATGAATGTTGCGGCACACGTCAAAACAGCAGCCAGGCCGACTAAGCTGAAATTGTAAGTGAAGTAAGTAGGGCTTCATCCAAGTTACCCTGTTCATAATATCATAGTAGGGAGGCCGGAATAGAGAGAGCATAATAATTCAATTTATCCTGGAGTCTACCCTAAGATGTTTCTACTTTATTGTAAATAAATTATATTACTATACCTGTGGAAAGCTGCGACTAACTGGGGAAGGTCGGTGATTTGTATTTTCTTCGCAACTATTGATCCGATACCTCCTCCAATACCAGCACAAGCTGCCATTTGAATTAGTGTTTCTACACTCGGGTTCATTGCTCCTAACGTTGCAGCAATAGCACCAGACACCCCAATCTACACGAATACAAATAAGCCGGAAGGATAGAAACGTTTTATAAGGCTACAGCAAATTGGATCTAATTGAACATGCCAGTGGTGAATGCAAAAACAGCACTTCCCCTACCTCTAGTAGTGAAAGGCACTAACTACACTCTTAGTTCCTTTTGGTTTATTATTTTCAATAATGAGCCTTTGGAATCGAACAAGAAAAAAAAGTACCCCCCCCTCAAAATTTGTTGGTTTACGTTTCAAGGAACGTAGAATCCGAAAATCGAATGAAAACTTTTCCGCCCGTCCACCGTACGCCGCACGAGGAACTTTCCTTCGTTCCCATGGACCGATTTTGATGAAATTTGGTATACGGGCTTCATTTGGGGTCTAGTTGTGCCTCGATGCTTTTGGTTGTCGGTCACTTCTAAGGGTTGAAAAATAAGGGTTGAAATTTTGAAAACGCCCTAGCTCAAAAAATGTCGATATAAAGGTATTTTTTCCGTCAATTTAAGATAGTATTGCATTTTTAGAGACGAAGCGGAGCTCTGTAGGACAAACCGTTCGCTCCCTACGAGAACTTAAGGGTTGGGCTTACGATAAATCAGAAACACGAGAGTGAATCGCAGAAGAGGCCTAATCTCCGTTCAAATTTTAGCTGACCAAAATGGGATCGCTGTAGGTATGTGGTGGGCAGGTGGTGACAGTGGAAAGCCAAGTTTTTTGTAGAGGAGTGATCTATATTGAAAAATGATAAACCTTTGTGTATTAATTTGCAGCGTTTCCCACGAAAGATCGGTGGTGGCGACGAACATTTGTCATGCAAATGCAATAACTTAGTTGCTTTCACCCCCAGATGATGAGTCTTGACCAGGAAATCTCAAAACTCCAATAGATTTTTTGCACTTAGTTCTTTTCACCACGGGCCTGTTCAATTGTTACTTGGATACATTGCTCATATGTCATATAAGTACATGCCAAAGCACCTAAAGCACGATTATTGAAACATCAATATTATAGTCGTAATTATATATTTTAGAAATTCTGTACCTAAAGGGTAATACAGGGTCCACCGTGCGATACAGCGGACTAATGCGAACCTATTCTTCTTTTAGTGAAGTTGAATTTGATGCATAATGTCTGATTATTGGAATGAATGTGCGATAATAATTATCGTAATTATTACAGGTGGTTACTAATTAGAGGATACTCGTATGATATGTCGCCAAATATAACCTACTTTATCGGGTAGTTCCTACTGTTTTATGTTTGTAGTTAGTGTTAGAATAGATATGTACCGACAAACCAACATTTATCGATATTTTGATAGTAACGAGTGAGCGCTATCTTGACTTATCATGTTTACTTGGAGAGTTGCGTAACTACTGTACGTTAATATTCATTGTTTTACGTGGATATGACAAACAAGTGTTGAAAGGAGGATTGACCTATTTATAAACTTAATGACGTGCGCCCAGAGTGTGCTCAAGTGGTTCGATCAACTATGGGACGGAACAACTGAAAGCTGTTTACTCACGATGCCAAGGTTATTGCCGGCGCGAGCCGTGGCCTGGGAGCTGAGGCCGGCCAGTGCACCAACGCAGCAGAGCCCCGCTGCAAGCGACGCAAGGCTGTGCATCTCTGGGTAGCCATACATCACTCCGAGACCATACCCTCCCAAGAGACCAGCTCCAGGCAGAAGGAAGAGACTGTTGTAATCCGGTGGATCCTCTGGTCTATATCAAACCAAAGTTTTTGAGTGAAATGTCTAATTCACCAAGTTTCGAGATCCAACGTGATAAAAGATAATTAAGAGCTGACAGTTCGTATAGAATAAAACTCACCTTCTGAACATATCCAACATTCTTTTCGTAACGATAAATCCACCGAACACGTTAATGAAGGAAATAAATGCGGCTGATGCAGCTAATGCCTGAAAAAATGTACAACAATCAATTTTTTTAAATGAAAGAGATTGGAATAGGATTGGAGTTGGAGATTGGAAATAATCAAGTAGAAGTGACGTGGGCTCGACTCGAAGCATTCTTCGGTCTCATTCAACACAAAGAAGTTCTCTTTTTATTTACAATTTTTCAAGTTAAACCTAGTCACTTTACATCAACAGTTTGTTGTTCTGTAATATCCAAATACTGATTGGAGTAGTTTTGGTTTGTTATCAACAATTGCATTATGTTCTATCTCGTTAATACTAGTCGATTAATGTGAGGCCATTTAGGTGAACCTTGGATATCAGTTAGTTTTCGGCGTATAATTATCTAGTGGATCGTGATCCCCCGTTACCAGACAAGATAAGAATAAGTAATTCAGAGTATTGTCAATATTGGCGTTGGATAGGCACGTGAAACGGTACAATCCTAGAACTGTTTTCATCTTTTATCACATTCCACCAAGAACATACAATACCTTGATCCAATCATCAGGAACCATACACACAAACCACAGTACCAAATAACTCTTACTATCGTCAACTTACCAACAGAGTAAGTACCTAAGTACCAATTTTACAACCTCCATAACAAGGTTTTGAAGATTCCTTCTCCTATTTAGTTCTCTCCTTTCTTACCTGAACTGAATCTGTTGGGTAGAGTCCACCACTCATGAGAAGGAGACCTCCTACCGCAGTGATACCGGAGACAGCATTAGTCACGGACATGAGTGGAGAATGCAAGGCGGGAGTGACACCCCAGACGGTATGGTATCCGACGATACCTGCCAGGGCGAGAGTGGAGGTCATAGCCGAAAACTCAGGGTTGGGCGAGGCCACTCCGAGAGCTAGCACGGTTCCTAGACCTGCCGAAAATCGTCAAAAAACTGATTATTCATTGAGACAGATTGAAATGTGACAAGAATACTCGCAAGATCTAACTGATTGTAAAGTGTCATAAATTGGGGACAAATAGAAGCACCTACCTCCAGTGTAAAGAGCAACTTCCTTGCATCGTTCATTGAATGGGCTAAGTTCAACTTTTTTTTCTTCTAATTTTTTAACGGCAGCTGCAGGTTGCGGTGCTGCGGATACTGAAATTGGTGGATTTGGAGGCCAGGACAACTGCCCTTTGTTCAGGACGATGGAACCTCGTACAACATCGTCTTTCAAATCTATGTGAAAATGATCCTTACTCCCTGCAACAATTATAACACATCGTTTGAAACAGCACTGTTCAATCAACTCAAAATTGGTTTTGTATGGATGGAGTTGTTGGTAATGGATTTTAAATAATAGTTTTATAATTTACGCATTCGAATGATAACTATGTTCGAATTTACCCATCGAAAGTAGCAGTTTAGAGATGTTGTTCGCGTAAAGGGTGGAGCTCTGTGTCGGGAGTCTGGAAGGGAGATCTGTCACGCCAATGTGCGTCACATCGTTGTAAACGTAGATTTGGCCGGGCTTGGTCGTTTCGATATTTCCACCAGCTTCAGCTGCCAGATCAACCACGACGCTTCCTGGTTTCATAGCATCGATGTGTTCCTGCCATGGAAATGAATGCAATAATCTTATAATATTGTGAGAAAAAAACAAGTATGACTGGGGAACGTACATTCTGCATCGTGTTCAGGTCAAGGGTTCTACTTAAGTACACCTGCTCTCAAATTAGGAACGAACTCTGCCATCGAGCAAGCATGACCCCATGAGCATTATGTAGGTATATATTTCACATTGTTGGTATGATGTGCATATCTACCTATCAAATTCCTAATCAATTATAAAATCTTGAACTTTTAAGCACTTGATTATTTAAACAGTATTATTATTGAAAAGCTCTTTTCATTGTTACCTTCTTGATAAGGATTGGAGCCTTTTTTCCAGGGATGAGAGCTGTAGTAATGATCACATCTACTTCACTTGCTTGTTTGGCGAACAAAGCCATTTCAGCTTCGATGAACTCTTTTGACATTTCCTTACTGTACCCTCCTTGGGTTGAACCTTCTTCCTAAATTGTAAACAATGTCAGCTTTTAGTTTTTAAAAAAATATGGATTTATTAAAAAAATGGCACAACCGAAGTACTTACTCGGTGTTTATGGACTACACAGGTTTTAATTGTTCAATATTGTACGGTTCAATATTGCTATTTCCATTAAAATCTGATACAATTAAAATTGCTCAAAATAGGACCATCTCTGTAAAAGCTCTTACTAGAAAGGGCGATGCCAAATAAATTTAAAGGAAACGATACACCCAAATGATGAATAATTATTGATATTTGTGTGTGCAGAAAATAAAATATATATACTGAAATGATGGATTAATACTGATGAATTGTTGGGAACTTGGTGAGGTACCTTGATATTGATTTCCAAAAACTCGGCTCCCAAGGATTCAACTTGTTCTTTCACGGCAGCTCTCGTGTCAAAAGCCCGAACGATAGCTCCCATGTTACGAGCTTGGCCGATCGCAGCTAATCCTGCGACTCCTCCTCCAATTACCAGTACTTTAGCTGGAGGTACTTTACCCGCAGCAGTGATTTGTCCTAGACAAAAGGGCAAGTTTCTAAAACATTAACACAAACACCATGCATTCAGTAGTCGTTTTGTCCTTTATCATCACCAACTCGAAACAGGATTGCTCGTTATTAAAGGCTTCATAGTCATAGCTACCATCCAATTTATGTAATTTGCACCTGCAACATTCTCCACAATTCAATGTTCCTTGTAGCTGGGGATATAAATGTATAAATATATTTACCCTCATAATCTAAGTAATGCACTAATGGAGCATTGTTTGAGCAAAATACCAAGGGAAATAGGAAATGGTGGATCAACTATTGGTCACATTATACTATGTAATGTGCAGAGTAATACCAATAACAAGTAAAAAAAAAAAAATGAAATCAAGTCTATAGTGGTGGATGGAGGCATAATGAAGACGGAGGATAGTGAATCTAACATAAGTAAGTAATGTTTTTAATCAAAATTTTATAAAAGTTGGTGAAAAAATATCAATATGATGAAGTGGAATTAGTTACAAGTCCATGGGGCATTTTCTATAAGTAGGGAAAGAATGCGTAAGTACCTACTAATTGTAATAATACCATAAAAGGGATGCGACATCCATCCGCATACTTGAGAAAATTAAGAACTATATTGTAAATACTTCAGTGTGTCTAATCAATCTCAGTTTTCCAATAAACCTATTCCCCGAAACTTACACAAAAAAAAGGAATTACCCCAGTCTTGAAGAAAGGTGATTCGGTGAATTTGAGTGATTACAGACCGATCTCCTGATAATTATCAGTAATATATAAAGTAATTGAAAGATTAGCAAAGAAATTCGGTTTCTTGAAGAGGGGTGTGTGCGTTAATAAAAATAACCTTATTTACTTAACCTTAGGAACTTATTTGATTACAAATAACTTTTGAAATTTCCGAATAACTACAAATAAATATAGGCCTATTTTTATGTTGTCTAATTTTTCCCTAAATGGGGAAAACAATGTCGTGTATTTGGACACGTGTAGATATTGTTACAAATCGAACCCGGGTCTTCCAGGCTGGTGATTCGTGCAGTCTGGCCACCAAATTTGTTAACAGACTAATGAGTTTTACACATTTTTATGTATTTTATTTTACAACGGATTCAAAACGCAAAAACTTGCGTAGAAAAAGAAACGCAGAAACACGTACGTATAATGTTCTTTACAGGTTTGGATCTTTTATACCATGATCGAGTGACCAGACAGATCGGTCTTTACTTATTTAGCACAGATCTATATTGTGCAATGGGAAATTATTGGAAAGGAGAACCACAAACTAGTACATCCATTATCTTCATCACAGGTATATCTGCTACTAGGTACCTACTAAATGTCTGCCGAACGAAATTGTTTGCAGCTCGTTGGATCAGAGCCGGTCTTCTGGAGAGGCATTGCCCTTTCAGATGTCTTGAACTTTTTGCTTAGGAACCGTAGCATTGTGGTCAGACAGGTTCCGGACCTCATGAATTTAGCTTGAGCTGGATTTCAAATTCATTGATAGAAGGTTTGTAACGTACCTACCTAAATTTACTTCAGAACTTATTACTGGGTCTAAATGGCTATAATAATTTTCTGGGTACAGCGGTGAGGAAGTTACTGTGGCTAACTTGCTCATTCTCAAACAATCTAATAACACTGGTAAACACAAAGTTTTGGCTGTGCCATCGAATTTAGAGATCGATATTCAGATTAATTTATTCCTGAAACCTACTATCAATTTTTTGTCTCGCTTTTGACACTTTTGACTTTTTAATTCGGTCGAAACTACTTTTCAGTAAGTACGGGTCAACTCAATGACTGACATTTTTTACAAAATATGAACTGTAAAACGTTAATTATTTTTTTGGAACAACTTCAATTTGGGAAACCTATGTAAACGTAAATCGTAAAAGAGTGATAACATACCGGCGAAAAACCTTGGAAAGTGATTGGCTGCTTCTACCACTGCTCGATATCCAGCAATATTGGCCATTGAACTGAGAGCATCAAAAACCTGAGCTCTCGAAATTCTAGGGACGCAATCCATTGCTGTAAATGAAATCCAACGTTTAGTGTAACTTATTCAAATCTAATTCCTTCTATTTTACGAGAAGATTCACATTATTACCAAAAGCATTAATCTTCCTCTCGGCCAATTTGTCGATAAGGGGTTTGTTCTGACCAGGATACAAGAAAGATATGAGAGTGGTGTCCGGCTTGAAGTGAAGCACCTCAGAATCGAGAGGTTGACGAACTTTCAACACCAAATCTGCAAAAGTTATGAGAAAATTAGAATAAGTTTATAATTAAGTTAATACATTTCAAGTTAAAAAATCCATTTAATAGGGTGGTTTTCACGCATTATTCTTAACTGATACGATCGTCAAGGTGGGTGCTAACCGTTCGAAAAGGCATCTTCCTTCTTGACTATATTGGCGCCTGCGCTTTTATAGTCCGAATCCCGAAATTTGGCACCTACTCCAGCTCCTTCTTCTATATTTACTGTAAACCCTTTCTTGACGAGCGTCGCCGCCACCGCCGGTGTGAGAGCCACCCTTTTAATCAACAAAAAATTTGAATGGGTATTTAGGCATTTATTTTCAAACGTAGGAAGTTTATAAGTTCTTATTTATGTAGGCTTACATAGGTCGAGTATAAATTGTGAAGTCGTGGCTTGTTGAATATGAGGTGAATAAAATATTCGATAGTAAATGATGAACTTGGGATGATGTATACTACTTCTTCATGTATACTACTTTACTTCAATATCACACAATTTTACTTAATTTATGGAAGGTATGCCAAACTCAAATGTGATATCAATCAAGATCTCACCTTCTCTCTTCTTTCCATATTTCTTTAGGAACACCGATCTTCAGACTTTTGTATGGAACACCCAAGGGCTTTGGCTCATCTTTTCTCAAACCAAAACTCAGATGAAACTTCCGAGGGCCTGCCGTCACTTTGCAGCGAATTGCTCGAGTATGTTTCAGCGAAAACTATTCAAAAAAACAGGAACAATTTAATTTTAAATGCACTCATGAAACATCGAGGTGAATCTAAAGGTACCTAATAATAAAAGGTACATATAATTGAATAAGACAGGTAAGGCACAGAATCTGGATCAAAACTAGGTGGATGGGAGAACGTGAGTTGCTTTCATCCATGATTTTGGTTTATTCTCAATAATGAACCGATGGACTCGAGCAGGAAAACCATTTTAAACCCCCTCAAAATTTGATGGTTTACGTTTCAAGGCAGGGAAGTAGAATCCAAAAATAAACCTACTACATCATGTATGTTGGTATTCTGTATTGAACTGACATCGCTTGTACGATTTTCAAGATCATGATGTGGGTTTATGATATGGGTATGTAAATTTGCGAAGGAAATAATTTACAATTATTGCAAGTATATTATAAAAGATTCTCAAGTAATAGAATTTTTGACAATACAAAATCTACGTTGGGTATCTTCTTATGTTCTGCATGTGATTCAAACCCACTTTAGTCGGTTGACCTCGCAATTATTCATCATATCTTACGGTAAGTAGCCACCGCTTGAAAGTTGCATATTTATCTCTCTCAAAGTTGTAAATCCTATGAACGTTTTCTCCGCTATCTGATTAGAACGACGTTTCGAAGGTCACACCACTTACGGACCTGTTTCTCTTTTTCACTCTGCACTTGTCAATTTATTCAGGGTCTACAGGACGATATGTCATTTAAAACACTTCTTACAAATTTACAACTTTGACGATTCTCATTCACGACATTAATATTGACCCAATGTCAATCCACATTAACCCTCGAGCAGTCGCGTGTGCGGCTATTTGGCCGCATTTTTGAAAAAAATAGACTGGTTTTTCTATATTCATACTATACCGCGCAATAGCCGATGTGTACCTTCAAGTTGCTGTTCAAGAAGTTAGACTGCGCTAGGCTCGGACTTCAAGAAGCGCGTAGGGTACCTCAGTTCAGTACCTAAGTTGAAGTCGTCCATCAACCGGCCACGTTCCTAATATTTTCTTTTGTGAAAAGTGTTGTGGTATGTGCACCATTTTCTAGTAAAGAACAAGTCATTTTTGTTTATAATGCATCTGAAATACGAGAGAAAATCAAGAGGCAAATATTGGCAGGAAATATTGGCTGTTTCATACAATATGTAGGTACCATAGGTATTAAAGAAGAACTTTCTAAATTTTGATGTTATTCTAGTTGACTTTGTGGAATTTGTTGAGTAATAAATTTATCGTTTAATTGAAAATTGGTTTCTTATGTGCACCCTGCGTATCATTTAAATAAAGAATATATGCGTATACGCGTTACACAACTGAAATTCGACTAAATTACGAAGTGCGGCCAGTTTGCCGCCACGCGCTCAGTTGTGTTTTTAAAACACGCGACTGCTCGAGGGTTAATATTGACTAATGGGTTAATGCTATCGAGTATATTTATAAAAGTCGGGAAAAACACCTTGTTGTAGTTTGTAGGTATACGTATAGAATAATGGATACATATGCAAATAACGCGCCTTTACTTACTACTCTGGCCAATCCCCGAAATAAAAAAATATAAATTCTCCCTTGATGGGAAAAACAATAGATTGTGAATTTGTCTAGGTATTTCCGTTCGTTCATATCAACGACTATCGACTGTGTTTCAAAACGCAAGAACGTCGTTTAGAACCAGGTATAAAGTTTTTTACTGGCATAATCTTTCCAAATAATTTATTATAATATCATTTTTATAGCACGAGCGAGTGACCAAAGAGAACAATTTGTTTATTGGTCTTGAAGTAGGTACAAATTTTTAGCCGAAAAAAACTACTCCTGAGTACTCCTAGTAAATCCTGACTTTTTCACAGGTTTTTAGGACGTCCCACAGTAAGACTTGGGCGTCCTTATGCGATCGATCTGGGGTAAAGTTGGACAACACTCAACAGAAAAAAAAAATAACCACACAGTAATCCGTTTTAGACCATTCTGAATCCAAATCCGCGAAAAAAACCATAGGTGTATGTCTGTGTGTGTGTGTGTGTGTGTGTGTGTGTATGTGTGTGTGTGTATGTGTGTGTGTGTGTATGTGTGTATGTGTGTGTGTAACAAAATCTTGTGTACTCTGCCCAGGCCTTAGTTCTCAACCGATTTTCCTGGTTCTTTTTTTGTTCGTCGCGGAAAACTATCTAGTTGTGCACTACGTCGCCGGAATTTCGAATTTTGCCTTTTGAGGGGGGGAAAGGGGGGGTTAATGCTCGAAAAACGTGCGTTTTTGGGCATAATGTTGTGTACTCTGCCCAGGCCTTAGTTCGCAAACGATTTTCGTGGTTCTTTTTTCGTTTGACGCGGAATACTATCTAGTTGTGCACTACGGCGCCGGAATTTCGGATTTTGCTTTTTAAGAGGGGGAAAGGGGGGGTTAATGCTTAAAAAACGTGCGTTTGCGTGCGTAATCCTGTAAACTTTGCCCAGGCCTCAATTTCCAACCGATTTGCGTGTTTCTTTTTTTGTTTGACTCAAATAACTTCCGAGTTGTACATGATTTTACCAGAATACCAAAATTCGGAAGGGGAGGGGATGAGTGGGGGGATAATATTCACAAAATATCCGATTTTTCAATATTTCGGTTCCTTTACTGCTTACTAATTGTACCCAAGCTTTGAAATTGAGGAAAAATTATCATTATACCTCTGGATTTTCATGAATTATTCTCTGTACCACCATGGAACTAATAGTGGTGCCACCATGGTGCCATGATGCCAAAAACCGCTTATTTCGTGTTTTTTTTTTTGTGTTTCACCTTGAATACGGATGTGAACTTCGACGGACCGCCTACTAAAACTAATAGATGAAAGTTCAATGTTACAACGTATTTCCGCTTTGGTGCCAGACTGGCACCATTGTTGGCGTTGGGGGGGGGGGGGGGGTGAACTCGAATTCGCATGTTGGGTGTCGTAGATCATGGATTTTGAGATGCTCTTCAGATTCGAGGCTCCCATGCCGCTAGAAATGTTAAGGTGGATAATGGTGGGGGGGGGGGGGGTCACTATTTCTTGCCTAAAGTATTAAATAAATTACATCGAGTGAAACAGTTTTATCACTTAACAACTGGTTAAACTGATCTAATGCTTATCCAATGGGACGTCCCATGGAATGCATGCATTACTAAACAATATGTTTTAAACGCTGAAGATTCCCATGGAGACAAAAATGAGAAATGCTCAATAGGGTGTGCGCCTGGGTAGGAGAAACTGTTTATTGTTATTTTTAATCCAAACTAGACCTCATTCTGAGAATTTTGAACCAACCGCGACCTTCTAGCGTGTGTAAATATTTTCCTATGAATTTTCAAAGTTTCAACCGTTTATGACGTCACAGCGGGCTGGGGGGGTCCCGCCCAGGCGAGAGGGGAGCGTGACGTCATAAACGGTCGAAACTTTGAAAAATCATAGAAACTGATCTACTCACGCTAGAAGGTCGCGGTTGGTGCCAAAATTCTCAGGATGTAGTCTACTTTCCATTAAAAATATAAAAAAATCAAGGCGACATACCTACCTATCAAATATCAACAATATGAAAATTATCATTCACACTGTGCTTTCCGACTTCATCGCTTTTTTGTCGGTATATACCATAAAACAATATCAAGAAGAGTACAATAGACATCTCTAGAGATGTTGAAAAGTGAGCTACTATAAAATAATGTACCACATTGTCGCATACAATGAGTACCATTCAAAACTATCAGACCAACAAAAAAAGAAATACCTCATCACAAAAATACTACAACAAATAGGTTTTTTCCCCTCTTGGGTCACAGCGCTTTCTGGCAAGGTAGCCAATCGCTAAATAGGTATTGATGAATATGTAAGAATCTATAAAAATTCAAAAACGATCTTGATCAACATCAACAGCTTAGAGAAATCAGTTCTACTTCGAAATGTTCATTTTACATATTTTGGCCAGGATCATTCTCCTGTTCTATTAATCTACTTCAGAAAACACTTCCTATTACTTTTTCACTTTCTTAGTTTCTTTTAAATGAACTAGGTACTTAAATAAGTAGGTACTTCCAAAAAGTGTTTGTCTATGTTATTTTACCCTCGCATTTCATGACACAACGAACTATATCTAGTTGCTAAAAAATTTCCTCTCAACCCTTTTTCAGTCATGAATATTCATCCACAGGCTAAGTGAATGGAAATATGGGAGTCCTTTAGAAGATTATTCGTTAAAAATGTGAAGAGCAATAATTGCTCTTAAGTAGAATATTTCAATGATACCCAATAATTTTAAAAATTATTTTTAGAATTATAGGGTATCATTGAAATATTTTACTCTCCAATACCTGTGTATTGAAAGTCCACAATTTCATGTGAGTAGGTCCTTTCAATGAGTTTGGCTACTTTGATACGGGGCGTAGATTAGATAGAAGTTGCATTTCTCAATAGTAAGAACAACTAATTATTTTGGAATTATTTCATGTTAAGATACGTCACATTTCCAAATGGTGAGATAATACGATATATCCGATAACCTCTATTCTTTAATCTCCCTTTTAATTATATAAGCTTAGATAGCACTGCCAATAATGAAGATCTGACTAAATTATAACCGGCACTTGTTGAAGGGGCGTAACTCTATTTCTGATTATTTACACAGAAAAGGATCTAGGTGAGTAGGTAGGTAGGTACTACCATGATATGAAGATTTCCCAAATTTCAAAAGAAAGAATAATGGGCTTGTTGAGGATGATGAGCGTTGTATGTTAGGGGATAAAAATGATGCTCGGTCATTTTCCTTCAGCCTCCCTAGAGCTGAGTTGTGAGTAAACAACAGCTGACAATGTGTGATGGGGTACGCCATATCATAATATGAGTGTGCGTTCAAATTAGGAAATAGAATACAATAGAAAAATACACTTACCATAATCGCTGCAAGGCGAAAAATTAGTAACTAAGCGATTTGTGTTGAGGAAATTCCTCTACGTGGGTCCCCAAAAATAAAATCTAGTCGAGCACCGGGTGGGGAAATAACCGGGATCGACTATCGCCCGTTAGAAGAGGTCGGCAGACTACCGACCGAGCGCCTGCCGCCGGGTGGGTTCGGCAAAACCTGGAGGACTCAATGACGTCAGAATTCGTGGAAGGGGAGACCCGAGGTAACACAAAAACCGAGAAGGCGAGAAGGTCCGAAGAATCTCGCTAGATCGCGTAAGCTCACTCACTGGCGAGTTCTTCTCCAGGCTCATTTTTGCCATTACTACGAGGAAACTCGTGGTCGTACGAGTTATGTGGGCGAGTATCGTACGAAATTAATAAGATTTTTTCTGCAGGTTCATTACCATCCCTAGCGCTTGGGGTGTTTGTCCCTACCGCACTCCAACGATGACTCTGAAAGGGTTTTTCATCAAACAGAAAAACAGAAACAAATTTATTACCAAGACGGTCGAAGGCTCCTTGCTAGCCAAAGAAGGTATCAACAGAGGAAGCTTTGGGATAAAGCAGGAACCAATATGCACATAACTCCACGGATTTCAATCCTTGTTCAAGACCCCTTGTTCAATAGACTGTCAACATAAACGGGGAAAAATTTTAAGTCGATTGCAACAGCGTAATTTTCCTTGAAAATTCGCTAAAATATTGATTTAAACGAGAACGACGAAGCATTCTCTGTGTAGGTTATAGGTAGGTACCTAACTTACATTCCTTGACTTACGATCTCCGGTGTCAGAATTGGACTCCATAAAACTAAATGAGATGAAACCCAAAAATTTTTATTTCGTTTATGTAAACTCAACATAATCTTCCCGATAGTAAAAATGCTGTGGAAATTGGAAATTATTTGTATCAGTAATTAGGTACTACCGAGAGTATGATACCTATAATATAAGCACACCAACCCAGCTTAGTGTCCCAGTAAGAGTGTTTAGAAACACAAAATACAAATTTATTCATGCACCTTATTATTTTATTATTATGTATTACATCTCTTCTAATTAACGTCATATGCTACCATCATGCCAAACAAATAAATATGAATTCCACTAGAGTTTGTAAGTTTGGCTTGCGACAGAAGTTTAAAAAACCATATTATTTAACAATTTTTGATACAATAAGAAACGCCACAATGATAATTTCATGGCTGTTTTCTCTAATTAATTAATCCCTTATTCATTTTAGCTTTAGTCTTGTTTTTATCATTATAATCATTGTGTTCCACTCCTGTCTAAAATAATAAACTAAGAATCTGCAAACGGCTTTTCTTCTTCTTCGATTCTACACACGTAAACCCCATTCACTCATTATTTAGATCGCCTTTTCTGATCGCACTAATTCGAGGAAAATTGCAAAAGTCATTTAGGTAGGTATGTTTATTTGAGGGGAATAAGTACATTATTTTTGCTTTTAATGTTTCAAACTCAACTATTATTGTGACGGGTGTATAAGCCCGCCAGTGAAATGGTTTTGCCGTCCAGGCTGGGGAAAACCCAAAATTGGAGGCACCGTTTTTGGTAAACGGAGTTAGCCATCCAGTAGTACATACTAAGTATCTATGTCTGTAATATGAGCCCTCCACTCCGCACAGGCGTACACGGGTCGACGACCACTCGAAAGGAGACACCACACAACAGAGAAGAGGACCACCGCGTGGAAATCTGTTTCAAACATTTTGATTCCAAATCTGAAAAGAAAAACGTTGCCGTTGGGATTGTTTAGCCTCCATTGGTTTTTTATAGATGGTGAAATGGTTGTTATGATCAAGGATCAATTGTTTTTGTCATCAAAGATAACTCTGTTTCTTATATTTACCTAATATTTCATGTGAAATAGTACCTATTCTATTTGTAGAAGCAAATTTAGGTCCTCCAGCTGATCAGGGGGGAGCTCAGTTTGTCATTCAGATTCAGAAGCCTTAAATATACGACCTATAAAATTTCAACTTCTTGTGTCCACCAGGAAAGAATTTAGCTTCCCCAGTTATTCAGGGATGAGTTCAATATGTTATTCGGATTCAGCAGTCTTTAATAGGTGCCCTTAGAGCACTGCCCTGTGAAATTTCAACTTCTTGGGACCACCAGATGCAAATTTAGCTCATCCAGCTGATCAGAGAGAACCTTAATAAGGCCGGCCATACACGTACAGGTATACCTGACAGGCAAACTTGCGCAGGTGCACCTGACAGGTATACCCGTGCAAGCTCGAGCCGACACACGTACCCGTACACCCGTGAGAGAAAGTGGCGAGAGAACAAAATGTAGACGACGCAATCGCTTTGGCCGGGTTATTTGTTGTTTCGGACAGTAAGAAGAAGCGTAAACGTAAAACCTGGTGTAAGAAGTGGCTTACAAAGAGAGATGAATATACTCATACAAGGTTACTGAAAGAGTTGAGTGCAGATCCTTCAGATTACCGTAATTATTTGCGTATGAATGAAGAAACCTATGAAAAACTGTTGTCCCTTGTAACTGTTAATACAAGTTCACACACGTTTATAACCTAAAAAGCTCTCTACTCAGAACAAGTCCGAAACAACTGCGCAGTTTTGACTAGTGAACTCACACACACGCTCAGGTCTAGACAACTGCGCAGGTAGAAAATACAACTTTTTGTATCCGCACAGGTCACCTGTGCAGGTCGCTACGCATGTGCAGTTTGACCTGCATGCTACTGGCACAAACGATCATGTTAACCTGTACAGGTCACCGCTGTATGCGCTGTATGCATACTAATATGTATACTAATATATATATATAATATATGTATACATAGGTAATATGTATACTAATGTATGTAATGACGCTCTTACGTGACGGGAATTTCCAAACCAAAAAACCTCCGTAAACACATTTTTTGTTGAAATCCATAGGTGTGTGAGTGACAAATCTTGTGATCACTTCTCTGGCTTCAGTCTCCAATTGTTTGCTCTGTGTGTGTTTGACGCGGGAACCTGTATAGCTGTGCACTACGTCACCGAAATTTTGAATTTGAGAGGGATGGTAAATCTGAAACTCAATATCTAATCGTTTTATATTGGCATATACTGCTCGGCTGCCTGCCAATATTTCTTGAGCATATCTCTCCCAATATCATATCAATATCATCCTCAAATATACCCATTTCACAGTATTTCAGTGCATACTCATTGAACCTGACAAATTTGATGGAGCGAGGAAACAATTTTTCAAAATTACTTCCTTTGTTTTTTTCTCTTCGAAATGAAAGCTTTCTCCTATTGCGTGAGGGATATACTGTGAGGCACTTATTATATCATCCAATTCAAAAACTTATGGTAGGTATACAAATTATGTACATGTCTTCGATTTGTATACAGAGCATATATTTGAATCTACGAATGAAATACTACACGAGCTACGGTTCTCAAGATTTAAATAATCAGCTAAGA
Source organism: Apolygus lucorum (assembly GCA_009739505.2). Classification (NCBI taxonomy): domain Eukaryota; kingdom Metazoa; phylum Arthropoda; class Insecta; order Hemiptera; family Miridae; genus Apolygus; species Apolygus lucorum. The sequence goes on from CM019182.2 coordinate 19,015,816, forward strand.
AATTCTAAGAAATACCTACTTTGTTTTCTCCAGAAATCTTCCACAACGAAGATGATCCTTCCCTCCCCCCCCCTCCTCCTATTCTTCCTCCTTCCTTCCTTTCCGTGTGATGATCCTTTAGTACGCTGTATACAAAGTTGTGTTTAATTTTTGTGTTTACAAAATCTTATTCTTACTCTTAGTACTTACAAGTAATAAATATATAATATATTATATTTATAAGTTACTTACGATGAAGTATGAAGGTAAACATACTTTGATTACTGCAGTCCTAATAATAAAATCAATAAACTTTAGAGCAAAAGGTATGCACTATTTTGGTACATCACCTCGTACCAATTTAATTCAGAAGGAAAGTAGACGCTTTATTGGTGGTTCAAAGTGTATTACGGAAACGGATTAATATTAGTTTTACACAATTGGTTGTGACTGTCCATATTTTGTTTATTTTGAGTTAAAACAACTAAACTGTTTCTTAGTCTTTGATACGACTTTTCACGATCTGCTCATCACAAAACAAATAATGAAAGAAGAAGCCCAGGGCTTGCTAGTTTACGGTGAACAATTTTATTGAAGTAAGTTGCAGAATTCCGCCCCATCGTGTATCAGACGAAATTATTCAAACTGGAAATTTCCTCCTTGGGAATCTTCGTTGAATCAGATACCAAGGGATGGGCTTCCAAGTTGATTGGGAGGCATCCGGTTTTGCAGAGATGGTGAACTTCTAGCTCAGCTTTAATTAACATGAAGTCCTTTCGACAACCCGTTGAATAGGAACAACATCTGTTCGTCTGTGTCTACGAATCGAAACCTGGGCTGAGAAAACTCGTTAATCAAATGGAGGAGTCCGTTGATGGGATACAACTATCTTCCAAAATATAAAAATTATGGATCATTATTAAATTTCAAATCTTGAAAATTGTCAAGAATTTTCTAGTTTTTCATTGTTTTCTAGGAAAAGCCAAAAATTAAACAAGAGAAGTTTTCAAGTGAAGTTGAACTAGTTTTCTCAAATGATCACCTAGTTCCTACCTACTTGATTACTGACGAAAATAAATTCCGATTTCATTTTAGAAGAAGAGAAGGAGGAAGAAAAGGAAGAATAGGATATTAGCCGAAGTGGATAAAACGAGTACAAATATTCAAGGAATCAATTATTATGCTATCTACTCTTGTGGTTTCCAATAATTTCAAAACAAACCTCTTTGACTGTGCCTACTTTGAAAAGATATTCTTTTGTTGAACAACAATGTCAACATGATTTAGCCACAGTAATAAAGTAATGTAGCCTTCCGTGATTGAGTGATTTGTGATTCTTGGTTCCAATGTAAGCAGTTGTTTGGACCGTAGGTATATGGTTTTGTTTTCCTCCCGAAGATGG